>ML414437.1:38121-102387 GCA_005239525.1 Nicotiana knightiana | reverse complement strand
GCTCAGGAAGAACTATCAACATGTGCGCTCTAATTAACGAAATCCTCGCCTACGTCAACTGCTGTCTCTGTAAAAAATTAGCGGGGAATGAGTCGCTAGCTCAGTGAGTAATAACACTTAACCACAACCATTTTTATTGGGGACAAGTCAGAAAATATGCTAGTATATATATATATATATATATATATATATATATATATTAAACAAAGAACGCATATTATTTGTTTTTAGTCCTTTTATATTTAAAAAAAACATAGTTTTCAACTTGCAACTTTGAATAATTTTGATACAGGGTTTTAATATTTGAATTACATTTTTTTCCCCGATTTTTTGTTTTATGTCAAATACAAATAAATTTACTGCCTTCTACTTTTAGAAAATACAATTCCACCAACCAGAACTTAGCTAATTTTGTTGGTAAACTTCGTGAGCTTATTGATTATTGTGACTTCAATTCTAATAAATCTATAATTGTAGCCGTTCATTGTCATTTACCAATTGATGTGATTTCTGATATTGACCAGTTTATTTATTTGGTTGGAATTACGTTCTTGTTGTTAAAATAGATACTTGTTTCATATCACTAATAAATTCACTATCTTTTTGCCTATTTAAAGGCTCTTGATTACTAATAAATATTTTCTCTGTTTCAAATTATTTGTCGTATTTCTCCTTTCTACGCTCCTAAAGAAAATATGAATTAGAAGAGATTTTTTGCTATTTTACCCTTATTTATGTCTTAAATATAATCTCTCTTCGTTGAACATTTACTTTATTTATGTGTCATCTCAATCTTCAAGAACAATTACTGCTAAGGATAAAATAAAAGTGATAATTAATTTTGTCTTGAACTTTTAAAATGACAAATAATTTGAGACGGAGGGAGTAGAAATTAATTCCTTTGTATTAGTTGTTTATTAGCTTATTTTAACTCTAATTCCTCATCTAGATTTACTTTTGGAATAATCAATAGTATTGGACCAAAAAAATAATAGAAGAATCAATAATAGTATTTCTTATCTTCAAATTAAAAATTAGTAGTAGTACTTCAGTTTTTGCTTTTAATGTCTTGACTCCAATGCTTAGTGGTGAGATATTAAAATTTAAAACGTTGTCTTGACTCCCATGCTTAGTGGTGAGATATTAAGACGTTTCCAAAAAATTCAAAATTAATTCTTTTATTTAGTCCTAAATATTAGGATTTTGAATTGTAAAAGGAAAATTTTAGTTGATCTTAATGTCATAAATATTGAGATTTCATATTATAATAGATAAAGTTTTAGCTGATTTTAAAATCCTATGTATTAAGAAGCTAATGAAATGACTATTTTGTGCAGTGTGAACTCTATTGTTAAAGGGCAAAAAAGGGGAACGATATTTCGCTAAGGGCCTTCGTGCTTTTAATATAGTATAGATTTGATAAATAAATTGTGTTTGGCCAATCTTTTCAAAAAGTATTTTTGAGTGTCAAATTACAAAAAAGGACATTAAAGATTTAGTTTACAATTAACATTATCTAAAACAGAGAAATTTGAAATATTTATTATAAAAGAATTTAATTATTTTTTTTAATTAAAGTATAAAATATAAAATAATATATATTGAAATTTTTAATCAATATAAAATATGAGTATATAAAAGCAATATTTGTAGGAAAATATGTGCTTACAAGTTACATGTAAGAAAAGCACTATCTTTTCTTGAGAAAACGACGAATTAGGTAGTATTTCATTATGTCAACTGTATTATATGCATGCACGCCAAAAGAAACATAAATAATACTACATACTGGAGATTATATAATATTGATATACTACGAAAGAAAAAACATATCTTTTGAAGAGTGCTTGAATCTGGTGATTAGCATTGTTATTTCAAAGAGTAATAGAAGATGGGAAAAAGAAAAAAGGCAGAAGAGAAAAGAAGAGATCTATTTATAGTAAGAGAGATTACTCCAAAGAGGAGTAAGAGAAGAAGAATAAAAATACGCTAAAAAAAAGAAGAAGAAAAGGATGGCAGAGAAAAAAGTAAAGGTTAAATTAATGAAGGATAATTTAGGAAATATAAATTTATGATAAGTATATTTTTGTCTTAAAAAAATTAATTTTCTGTGTTTGCTTCCGCTTCTTGGAAGAAGATAGAATTTGTAGCTTCTTCCCCTGTTTCTGCTGCAGTTGCTCAAAAGCACTTCTCTGTTTTGGCCGAACACCTTATATTTCCAAATAAGTACTTTTTTGGGAAAGAATGTACTTTTCATCTCCCAAAAACTTGGCCAAACAAACAGGCTATAAGCTGATTTCTTTTAATGACTATTTGGATAACTTTGCTGATTTCTAGCATATGAGTAAATGGTGTAGGATTGGAAGAGTTATGCTGAGGCATTTATTAAGCAATATCTATTAACCTAAAAATTCTACTTTAACTATCCTCATCAATCATTCCTTCTGTTAAAAGTTGAAATTTCACTGCAAGTGCCAGTGCAAAGGTGAATGCTCGATTGGCTTCTGCAGAATAGAATTGTGCCTGCTAAGTGCCTATTTGTTTTCACCTAGTCTCTAACTTGTAGTTCCACAAGATGAGGTGCCTTGGGTATAATCAAGGTAAGAACGAGAAAATTTCATTTTTGGAAATGAGTACATGCTTTTTGGCTGTTCATGTGTGTTTCACAAGATCAGTAGACTGTTAGTTTTTTGGGCGATTATTGGCTGGGTCAATTTGGTCACTTGCAGACTAGTGTTAGGACCATATCAGTCGTTTTGAAATTATAATGATCAAATAAGACCAAGTGGAAATGTCTAAGGACTACTTTGATCACCTTTTCTTTTATCCATTTGTCTGCCTCAACTCCCCCTTAAAGATTAAACAAAACGATGTGTAATAGCTTAAGGACTACTTGGATAAATTTGCTGATTTCTAGCATCTGAATAAATGTTGTTGGATTGGAAGAGTCCTTCGGAATATCTATTGGCCTAAACTTTCTACTTTTGGTTATAAAATTGTAATAGCTGATGACCCACATGTTTGTTGAAACTCTGTCGAAACAGCTTTTGGAATATGCGACCTACCACAGGCTATTAAGGGTGATACAGATGTTTTACTGAAAGGATTGGGAGACAAGAACACCATTGAAGATGTGAAACGTATTGTTGAACTGGTACATATACATCTGCCGGACCAATCAATCTTCTCTCAATTAGCATTTGCAAAGTCATGTCTAGGTTTTTCTCTTTGGTCCCTGTTGCAGAAAAAGAGCCAAAGCATTGTGCTAGGTCTTAAACCTAAACTGATTGGAGTGATTTTTGAAGGGTTTCCAAGTTCTTAATGAAGGGATAGTTCTTGATAATCACTTGTCTACTTCTCAGGCGAAACGGGCATCATTGAGACGAGAAGTTTTACATACTGACTTTCTGACCCCACCTGTTCTGAAAGAGTCAATGCTAGTCTTAGAAAGGTTAGCCGACGTTAAGATCGTTGCACAGGGAGGATACCCAGAGGTTGGACAAAATATTTTCTAGAACTTGTTTGAGCAATAAAGCTGCTTGAGTTTATATTTTTTGTTGTTATACATAGGCTGAGCGTTGCCGTCTCTCAGTTGGGCATCCAGATGCATTAACAAGTGATCCAGATATTGTCTCAGCCTTGAGGTAGGTCCTCCTGTGGTTTGTTCAGTTATATCTGATGTTTAAATCAACCAATCATAATTTCTCTTTTATCATTGTAAAAGAGATCCCTTTTCCAGTATTTCAGGGAACTTTTCATTTCAACCTTGTTCTCACGGTGATTTCCTTGGTGCAATCCTTGGTACGGGGATAGTAAGGAATAAGCTGGGAGATATACTCTTGCAGGTATCTTCTTTATTTATTTTTTGGAGGTTCTTTCTTTGTGGGCATACTAGGTTGGACAAGAGTGGGAATGAGATTATTCGGGAGAAAGTGGGTGTGGCCCCTATGGAAGATAAGATGCGTGAAGCGAGGCGGCCTCATTTGTTTGCACTTAATGGAGGTCTGAATCTTAATCATTCAGATCTCAGACATTAAATGCGTTTGTTTTTAAAATCTGAATAGATCATAATCATTAAGCGTGTTTGTTTTTTTAATATCACAACCACTTAATGAGTTTGGACAGGTCTGTATGATTAAGATCTATAACAGAGACTTAATTTCATTAAGATTCTATCATCCATATTCATTAGTAAATTCCACCACTGCCTACCATTATCAACTACCACCACGCCACCACCCACCACCACCACCACCATCCCCGCCACCATCATTCTCAACCACAACCAACACTCATCCACCTCAACTACCACAACTAACCACCCCATCACCATCAACAACCATAGCCGGCACTGCCTATTCATTATAAACTACCACCACCCGTCACCACCTTCCTTAATCACAACTACCACCACCATCCGCCAGTATTAACTATCACCAGCATCCTCAATTATATTCGCCACAACTACCAATCACCACTAGCTACTACCCTGAACCACCACTATCAATCAAAACTACCACCAACCACCGCCTCTAGTCGGCATTCATAAGCACTACCGTTAGTCATCACCACCAATAACTATCATATTTTTAAAAACTCTATATTTTGTTGATAGAATATTAGATTAAAAAGTACTTCATTAGAATTTTATGTTTATTAATTTCAAGTAAAGATAAATTGTATACAATCAGATGTTAAAAATTAAATAGTCTTAATTATTTAGTATTCAGATCTTAATACACATCTTGATATTCAGATTCAGATGTCTTAATCTTAATGCACATCTTGATATTCAGATGTATATTCAGATTCAGACATCTTAATATTAAAAAAAAAACAAATGAGGCCTTAGATGGTTTGGGCATGTGAGAAGTAGAAGCCTAGATGCCTCAGTGAGGAGGTGTGAAGGGTTGGCGCTGGCAGGTAGGAGAAGAGGTAGAGGCGGCCTAAGAAGTATTAGGGAGAGGTGATCAGGCATGACATGGCGCGACTTCAGCTTACCGAGGACATGGCCCTTGATAGGAGGGTCTGGAGGTCGAAGATTAGGGTAGAAGGGTAATAGGTCGTTGTGTGTTTTTCTGATCCGTTCCAGGTTTATTAGGGCTAGCTGACTAGTACATTGTCTTCGATTCTTAGAATGCCAGTATTAGGGTTGTTTTAGTACTATCTTCCGCTTCGGTTTTCTAGTACCCTGTCGTGTTACTACTTGTGGCTATTACTTTTGCTATTGCTATATTGCTACTGCTTTCTTCCATTTATTTTTCTCTGGTCCTTACATTGTAGATATCATTTTCCTGACCTTGTTGTTGTAATTTACTTGTTCCTATTCTTCCTCTCGAGCCGAGGGTCACATTACCCTCCCCAAACCCCACTTGGGGGATCCCACTAGGTTGTTGTTGTTGTTGTCTCTCTTGCAAGTTTCCGCAACACCAAATTGATTCATCATTTTATTGGATACAGAATAAATATCTAAAAGAATGATAGGAGTGACGGAGAGTGAAAAAATGTTGATCAAATGGAGGGCTCCTGGGAATTTAGTTGTGGGCATCACCAAAGAGAGGATCCACATTTTTATCAGCTGATTTATTATGTAATAAAGGATGAGTTAAAACTTAAATGCGGAGCTAGTGCTTGGTTATGAAGAAAAGTTGTAGCTCAAGACTTGATCTCCTAATGAGTCCTCAATTTAATGTGGAAGTGGTGATTCAAACATCTATTATAAGATGCAGAAGTAGCACAAAGCTTGACGGGTGAAGCAACATCCAAGATAGATTGTTGAAATCTCCCTTTTATAGCAAGAACGTACTACTAAGTTAGCTTAGACACAGAGAATCAGAGCACGTCAAAGTATCCTGCTGGGCTACTCCGTAAAAGTAAACTGATTCCTAAAACAGAACAGTTGGTTGAGCTTCTTTAAAGACTGCTGATTCACAGTTTCAAACTAATATCACTAGATAAAAATTTCTGGCAATATCAAATTGTCACTGTTGGATTATCTAAAGTTTTTGAATTTTTTCTTATGAAGTTATATTTTATTCTTTACTTTCTTTGACATGTTCTGACCAATCAAAAGCCTCTAGATTTTCATGATGTTGGTCTTGTGTGTGTATTTATGTAACTGTTGTAACATATTCCACCTCCCATTTGACTAAGTATTAGGTTGTCTTGAACATCTCTTTGTGATGTTTAGGGTGAAAAGGGAGCTCATGTTCTTGTTGTTCCAGAACTTTCTGACTTCATTTTATCAGCATTGGACAAGGTAAGGATACTTTACATATTGCTTCCACTTGCAGTATCTTTTTCTCCATTCATCATCAAAGTACTTTGGTATATTGTTCTCCATTTGTCATCAGAGTACTTTAGTCTCTGCATTCTTGAGTGCATCTCTCATGTCATTTGCATTTCTATTGGTAGTTGGATCCCTTAACCTGTAAGTTTCCCTAAGTTGAAATTGGCTGGACAATGGAAAATACTTGCTCTTGGTACTCTTTCATGGGTGTGGGATAGGTTGGGAAAGTCATGCTGCAAGATGCTTGATTACTTAGCTATGTAGTATGTACAATTTTTTTTCTTTTGTCTTTTTTGTATTTTCAGGAGCCTTATTATCTTTGAATTACAAAATGTTCTACACCAAATGAAAGAAAATAACTTCCTTCCTTTATGTATCTATGTGATTTTCCATTATAACTTTTTTTTGTCCCTACTTCACGCCACTTGCTTCTACCAGCCAACTAATGCTGAATTTTTCTATATTATTTGTGACTATCCAACTACTGTACTCACCACCAACATCCACTAGTATTACACGATATTATATTGATTTAGACAGTGATTAAGTATATGAATTTTCTGCATAGAACATCTTTTTTGGAAAAATCCAAAAGGAGCAAAATTTTCTAGCTTTAAAAATTTGTACTGGTGTGATTAAGAGCCCGTTTAGACATAAGAATTTTTTCACTTTTTTTCGAAATCAGTGTTTGGCCATAAAATTTTCAATTTTCACTTGAAGATGAATTTTGGGATTTTTCAAAAATTTGAAAAACTCCAAAAAGTTATTTTCCAAAATCACTAAGATCACTCACAAAACTTCAAAAACAACCCAAAATTTTATTCATGTCCAAACACAACTCTAAATTAATAACACCATTTCACTTGAAATTTTTTTTCACTTTTTTTTGGAATTTTACAGTTCTTACGTCCAAACGCCCACTAAGTTGTAAAGCTTTCACTCAATTTTTCTTTGTAGGTTGGAAATGTTTCTGTCTCTTGCAAGAAGATTCCATTGCTAGCCCTTGAATATGAACCACCAAGGTAGAAGATGTTACAGTAATAGTTTCTTTGGTTTCTTCTCTTCACGCATAGAATGTTATGATTTTGGAAAATTCGTTTTTTGTTTTACTCTTTCTAGGACCAAGTCCTTAAAATCCGTTGAGGCATCACTGAGACTTGATGCTGTAGCTAGTGCAGGATTCAAAGTTTCACGAACCAAAATGGCCAGTTTGATTAGGTAATCTCCTTTCATATAGTTTTTTCTTTCCAAAATATATCGCTTGTTGTATGCTTGGCACGGTGAATGACTACATAACTGATCCTTACATAAATTCATCGTATATGAATAATTAAATTGACTATTACATGAATTTATGATAATGATTTACGTGTGATCCATAATCAGTTGTCATAGATTTGCAGATAAGCTGTCCTTTCGGTACAGTATAACCTTGAAATTCGATATATGGTATTCAAATGGGCTTCTTCCATGAAATTCCTTCACCTTCTCATTGTTTCCTACACTTTTTGGGTCTTTTAACCCTATAACCAATAGATTTCGTTTTGATTTTCACCTGTGAAAGAGCAAGGTAATTTAAAAGAACTACAACCCATAATCTTTCCTAGGTTCGACATTTATGGCTATTGACATAAGGGAATCTTCCTGCAGTGATGAACATTCTCCCTTATTTCTTAACAATAAAACTCAGTTCTCGAAGGGTTAGTAACAATTTATATTTCCATTCATAAGCATGAAAATGAAGAGTTTATTTTTATTTATGATGCATTTGCTTGAGTTGTCTGTAAGAAAGGATTTCTTTCTTCTAGAAATAGATGGCCGCTGTGCAGTGATTCATTATCTGTTTAAGGAAAGGAAACACAACCAAAGAAAAAAAATTGCTTCATTTATTATAGTGGTAACAGATCAGATGAATAAGTAACTTCTTGATGGAAGTTCGTTAATCACTTCCTAAAAAGAAATCAGAAGGAAAGGGAAAACCAGCACTGAACTGACACAACTGGTGAGAGGGTTTTAATTTTGTGCTTGATTGTCACTTGTCTAAATAGCGCTTATATCCCCAGCTGGGGAGAGGTGGTTGTTGCAGGCTTCTAGATTTTCTCAAACAAACCTACTAGGGATCCAGGATTTTACAAGGTTGCAATTTCTGTGTAGTATCTAAGCTTGGCGGGGTGGTTGGGTGGGAGGAGAGGGGTGATATTTTGAGGTTGTTTGCTGCTGTAGCCTCAAAATTGAATGAATCACTAAGGATGTGGATAATATGTTGATTTGGTGACAGTTTCTATATGCTTACTGCTTAGACCATGCCAGATGTATTTTGCCAAATACTTTGTTGCCTAAGTTGATATTATACTCTTATCTCCGTGACCTTTCAGTAATGGAGATGTTCGTGTCAATTGGACAACTGTGACAAAAAGCAATACTACCATTAAGACTGGAGATATCATATCAGTTAGTGGAGAAGGCAGACTTAAGGTAAGTTATTTCTCAGAAAACTCTGCCGTCATATGAAAGTCAATGAATCAAAGGGAACTCCCTCCCATATACCACACACAAAACAGATCTCCGATAGACAAGAAATAAATTTTGGTTTAACTTTTATAATGCTTGTCCAATATTGAGCTAAATGTGCTCCTCATTGGCTCGTTTGCAAAAAAAAGGGCATAACTATCTCTAGGTATCTCTCCCTATGAGTTTTAAGGTTGAAAATCCATTTTTCTTCAGACTTGGCTTAAAATGTAAATTCCCTTTTCCCCAACTATCGGAAGCATCATTTTCCAATTTTGTCACTCAACTAAGTGCGATCATTTCTAATTTCAAAGATTATCTCTGACCAACAAACAAAGCTAAAAGATAAAATGTGATTAGAGAAAAAAGTCAAGTAGTAAGCTTTGCTCTAAATTCCTGGACGCCCTACTATAATGCCAATTTTGCAATAGCGGTTTTTAGATTAATTAGGTGTTGTAATTTTGGTAATCTCCACGGAATATCCAAAAGATGAGTGTTGTAGAAATATGAATGTTAAAATGGATGTGGGTAATTCAAGATTAGAAATTATCACGTTCAACTGAAGGTGCAAGTAGCACAAATTAAGAAAAGGTCGCTTGAGATTGGTCACGTTCTACATCTACTTCCAAACACATCGGTTCATAGGTGTGAAACCATGGTAATTGAAAGTGTTAAAAAAGGAAAAAAGACATTTAATCACGTGGAATGAAGTTGTCTCATAAGACCAACAATCTCTTGGAATCCATGTAAACTTAGAACCAAATCGGGCACAACGGGAGAAAAGATCAATAAAGGTGATGCCAATTAATTATGGTTAAGGTTTAGTTTGCTTGAAGTCTTTAGTTTTGTTAGTGACTTGTGTCACACCTCTTCTTCCCACAACCCTATTATGAGATTGAGTTAGAGGAGTTTTTCCAATTAAAGTGACGTTTTGAAAATGGATTGTTAGAGTCGCCACTTGGAATTGAGTTTTGGTGTTCCAAGTCACCTTTTCTTTGAATCTCTCATCAATGGAAGGTTTGACTCCTAATGTATGGTCTACGAAAACATAAGGCTGAGTAAGAAATTCTCTTGACCGAAGGGAAGGTGTAAGGCACTCATCGACTCCCGTAGTTCTAGCACGGTTGCTTTTATTGACTAATGTAAGGCTTAATTATTTATACCTTATGTTTTCGTAGACCATAAATTAGGAGGGGCAAACCTTTCATTTGATGAGGGATTCAAATAAAAGGTGACTTGGAACACCAAAACTCAATTCCAAGTGTTGTAAATAATTAAGCCTTACATTAGTCAATAAAAGTGACCGTGCTAGAACCACGGCACTCGATGAGTGCCTTACACCTTCCCCTCGGTCAAGAGAATTCCTTACTCAGCCTTATGTTTTCGTAGACGATAAATTAGGAGTCAAACCTTCCATTTGATAAGGGATTCAAATAAAAGGTGACTTGGAACACCAAAACTCAATTCCAAGTGGCAACTCTAAATAATATACAATCCGTTTTCAAAACGTCACTTTAATTGGAAAAGCTCCTCTAACTCAATCTCGTAATAGGGTTGTGGAAAGAAGAGGTGTGACAGCTCTGTTGAGGACAATTAATTAGAATTCAGGCTTTTTACATTGGTTCTTGTTTGGGTTTTATCAAATTTTGGATATTATTGTGTTTGGAGCCTACTGTGTTGTTTATCGCTTTAATATTTATTTGGACTGTGATATAAATTATATCCTCTCTCGCACCCCTCTGAGTCTTCTTATAGGTAGTTATGTTGTATTTGCCTATCAACACAAACTTTCTCTCTTGAGATAAAGCCAGTTAGCCTACTAGCTTCTGGTGAAGGATTTAGTCACATGTTTTAAGCGGGAGTGTCGTTAGCTAGCCAGTGATGTTCTACTATTGGTGACGCTTGACGCTCCTCGACTCAGGTTGTCTGCCCAGGTAAGGCAGGTCTAGATACCATCTCCTTTAGTATTTAAAAACATAGAAGAACAAGCCACAAGTAATGGATATCCCTAGTAGGCTACGCTTTATTTGCATCATTTTCATTGGACTTAACAGGAGTCGCGCCCGTCTAGGGTAGGTACCAATTTTCAGACCAACATGTTAATTTTTCTGTGCTATATGTAACATTATTTGGTAGACTTTACTCAAATATTGACCGGCTTTAGGGTAGATCAATTGAACAGAGAAGAGAGAGAAGAGAGAAAGAAAATTTTCTCCAAGTTTTCATAAAATACCCGTTTTTTTAAAATAAAAATTTGAAGTGCTCTGGTGTATAAAATCATGATTTTCGAAGTGTTTTTTAAAATGTTTTAACCGAACTACGCGGGTTTAATTCTCGTCACCTGGTGAGATACGTAGGCAACCTTCATCGGGTTCAACCCCATTTAAAAAAAAATAAAATAAACCATTAAAAAAAAGGTGAAACCCACAGGGTTCAAAAATAGTTTACTATTACGATGCCCTCGATCGGCGATTGTTTAACGGACTACTTTTGCGATGTATTGCCTAGAAGGCTTAGGTGTCCGTGGGTAAGCAACCGCTGCTTATCGATTAATAGAGCCAGCTCCACAAGCTCCGCCCCTTCTTTCAAAAAACAGCGCTAACGAGCAAGAAAACGGATGCGCTAAGGCGCAAGTTCACGTAGCTGCGAATTTTTTTAAAAAAAAATAAAAAATAATAATAATAATTAATATAGCCACTTTGTTCAGTTTTGTCTGTTTTGGCCAGTTTTGCCCTTGCGTCCGGTCCTTTTGACCGAAATAGCCTTGAACATCTTCATCGGAAGTGCAAAATGACCGTTTTAACAAAAGAGGCTAATTTTTTAATATTTTTACGTTCACTTATTTTTATAGAAATCAAAACCCGAGAAATCAGAATTTTTATATGTCAATAATATATTTGGTTAAAGCCTAACCTGCGTCTTGCTAAATAGGTACACCATGAGTAGGGAAAAAGGTAAGTTTGAAAAGAGGCCCAGATCAGATGGATACCGGATTTTTGGATTGTCTATCAGATACCACAATTGTTGTGGGAGGAGAAATTTTGAGGACTATGAGCAGCGACAAATAAAGAAGTACCTGAGACATTTGGTTCACATGATTACGATTAAGCCAAGGGGGGATGCGATCGAAGCTTTGATTTCGCACGGGATCCTGAGAACAATGTATTTCGTTTTACTGACTGTGAAATGACTCCGACCTTGGAGGAAAATGCCCATTTCTAGGGGTGGGGCCGCAATCTTCGCCGCCAAAGGCCTATAGTACCAAACAATGTGAATGATTGTAGGTTTCTCAAGCCCTTGAACATAAAATATGGACGGTATGAAGGTTTAGGAGGCAAGTGGTTATGTTGGGGTTTCTGTTTCACTTGTATGGCCTAGAATGCAATTTTGAAAGGAATGTGGGAAGATTGAAATCAAAGGAAGATAAGGAAGCATGGAAGGTACACAGAAGGTTCGCATTTATGGTTGTTTTTTTGGAACGTGTAGTTTTCCCGAAAAAGGAAGGACACATTGATATCCTCTTGATACGCGTAGTTCAGGCATTGACCTCAGAAGGAGATGAATATACTTTGGTCCCTATAATTATTTCTTGCATTTTTCGTGCTTTAACTAGGTATAGATTGCGTGTACGAAGCTTTGATGGCTGCAACATTTTGTTACAGATGTGGTTTTGGAGCATTTCTATCGTCATCCTACGATCACTATCTTTAGTGAGCTATGGTTCAATCACATTGATGATCACCAGAAAAAAATTGACGATTGTGACTTACCAAAAGGGATTGACGCCCGGAAAGAACTACTTTTTACCCATTCCACCATCGCTTGGAACTACCATTGGTTTTCTTCTAAAGAGGTCATTTGTGAGTCTGCATACCATTCTTTTTTGGTACTCATAAGGTTAGATGGTGTTCAGCCCTATGCTCCATTTCGGGTAATGCGCCAATTTGCACGACTACAGAAGGTACCACCAACACGAGATATGAGCAAGTTCTATTATGATGTAGGTGAAGAACAACCTCATGACGAAGAAGAAATTATGTAAATTTGGTATGCAAGTAAGGTCTCGGAGTTGAATGAGATGGTAGAAGACGGGGATCGTAGAAAGGTAGTACCTGAATATATTACCTGGTTGACCCTTCATTGTTTAGAGATAGGCCTGGGGTCCAACAGGAGGAGAAATGATCAAAGAACTATAGAAAGACTAAAGGAGGAATTGGAGCATTCCCGGGTGACCATAGCCCAACAACAAGCCGGAGTCACTCAGATTCGCTTGAATATTGAGAAAGATTATCAATCTGCCTTACGGGTCATGGATAAAGATCTAAAAACAAGGTGGCCCGGTCAGAAGAAGAAATGACAGACACAATTGGTTTAGTCGGAGGAGTTGAGGCAAACAAAAATGTTGGAATACATAAACTGCAAAAAGACTTGAGTATCGTTGAAGAAGACGCGCACCAACAACAATTGGAGTTTGGTCAGCAGAAAGAGCAGTTTGAAAGAGAAAAGGCCCATTGGATACGCTCAAAAGCTCAGCTTCACGCACAATTGGAAGAGATGAAAAGTCAGAACATGGCTAGCGGTGCCAGTGGATGATTGATAGAGGTGTGCTAGACCATCGTATTGAAGAATACGAGGGACGTGAGGCTCAGATGGGACACACCCTCAACACTACTCAGATATGGTTGCATAATTGTCACGTGAATATGGGGCAAGCCAGAGAGCAAGTACTTCGATTGGCGGAGAAAGCGACATATATTCATGATGATCATCATCATCTAAACAATGAGAAAGTTGGTCAACAGGCACGTGCTTTCGTTCCACAGGCAGTGTTCTAGAATTTGTACGAGACTTTGGGAGGAGAGTGGAGGCCAAGGTCCCGTGAAGCAGACCATTGATGATATCTGTTTAGCAGAAAAACTGAGTTGAAGATTAAAGTTTTAGTGCAGTCAATTAGTTTTTAGTTTCATATTCATTTGTCGCATTTCTAATTTTATATTTGGAGTCTTTTATTCCTATCAGAGTTTGTTTTATTCCAGTCATATTTATGTCTTTGGAGTCACTTGAGTCTATTTCTATATATTTTCCTTTTCTACATTGTATTTAGAAAAAAATTGAAAATGGATGAAAAAGATTTTATTTATTTTATTTTTTATTAAGTACATTGGTTTCAAAAATAAGGGAAAACAAAGAATATAAATAAGGCTTCAAAGGACTAATTAGGATTAACTAGTGTTTGTGTAGCGAGAATGATAGCCTTTCGTCGTCCCAATCTGAGAATGCTAAGTATAAAAAACTTTTTCATCCATTTTCAATGTTCTTCTAAATACAATGATAGAAAAGGAAAATATATAGAAACTGGCTCAACTAACTCCAAAGACATAAATATGACTGGAATAAGACAAACTCTGATAGAAATAAAAGACTCCAAATATAAAATTAGAAATGCGACAAATGAAAATGAAACTAAAAACTAATTGACTGCACAAAAATTTAATTTTCAACGGTCTTCCTGCTAAACAGGTATCATCAATGGTCTGCTTCAGGAGACTTTGGCCTCCATTCTCCCCCCAAAGTTTCGTACAAATTCTGGAACACTGCCGACAACTGTGGAACGAGGGCACGTGCCTGTTGACCAACTTTCTCATTGTTTAGATGATGATGATCATGCCGCTTTCTCTGCCAATTGAAGTACTTGCCCCATATTCATGTGACAATTCTACAACCATATCTAAGTAGTGTTGAGGGTGTGTCCCATCTGAGCCTAACGTCCCTCATATTTTTAAATACGACAGTTTAGCACACGTCTCTCAATCATCCACTGGCGACGCTCTGCCTCAAAATCTGCATGCTGATGAGCCATGTTCTGACTTTTCACTTCTTCTCGTGGTACGTGAAGTTGGCCTTTTGAGCGTATTCAATGGGCACTTTCTCTTTCAAACTGCTCTTTCTGCTGTTCAAACTCCAATTGTTGCTGGTGCACATCTTCTTCAACGATACTCAAGTCTTCTTGCAGTTTATGTATTTCAGCATTTTTGTTTGCCTCAACTCCTCCGACTAAACCAATTGTGTCTGCCATTTCTTCTGACCGAGCCACCTCGTTCTTAGATCTTTATCCATGACTCGTAAGGCAGATTAATAATCTTTCTCAATATTCAAGCGAATCTGAGTGACTCCGGCTTGTTGTTGGGCTATGGTCATCCGGGCATGCTCCAATTCCTCCTTTAGCCTTTCTATAGTTCTTTGATCATTTCTCCTCCTGTTGGACCCCAGGCGTATCTCTAAACAATGAAGGGTCATGAAACCAGGTAATATATTCAGCCTTTCCACGATCCCCGTCTTCAGCCATCTCATTCAACTCCGAGACCGTACTTGCATACCGAATTTTCATAATTTCTTCTTCGTCATCGTCATGAGGCTGCTCTTCACCAAAATCATAACAGAACCTTCTTATATATCGTGATGGTGGCGCCTCCTGTAGTCGTGCAAATTGGCGCATTACCCGAAGTGGAGCATAGAGCTGAACACCATCTAACCCTATGAGTACCAAAAAAGAATGGTATGCATACTCACAAATGATCTCTTTAGAAGAAAACTAATGATAGTTCTAAGTGATTCGCTTGGTGGACAGGTAAAAAGTAGTTCTTTCCGGGCGTCAATCCCTTTTGGTAAGTCACAGTTATCAGTTCTTTTCTGGTGATCATCAATATGATTGGGCCATAGCTCACTAAAGTCAATGATCGTAGAATGACGATAGAAATGCTCCAAAAATCATATATGTAACAAAATGTTACATCTATCAAAGTCTTGTGCTCACAATATACACCTAGTTAAAGCACGAAATATGCAAGAAAGAATCACAGGGACCAAAGTATAATAATCCTTGTCCGAGGTCAAAGCCTGAACTCGCCTGCCAATTGGATATCAATGTGTCCTTCCTTTTTCGAGAAAACTACCCGCCCCAAAAAATGACCATAAATGCGAACCTTCTGTGTACCTTCCATGCTTCCTTATATTCGTTTGATTTCAATTTTCGCAAATTCGTTTCGAAATTACATTCTAGGCCATACAAGTGAAACAAAAAGCCCAACTTAACCTTCTTGCCTCCTAAACCTTCATACCCTCATTCACAATGTTTGGTACTATAGGCCTTTGGCAACGAAGATTGTGGCCCCACCCTTAGAAATGGGCAATTTCCTCCAAGGTTGGAGTTATTTCACCGTCGGTAAAGCAAAATACATTGTTCGCAGGATCCCAATGCCAAATCAAAGCTTCGATCACATCCCTCGTGAGCTTAATCGTAATTATGTGAACCAAATGTCCCAGGTACTTCTTTATTTGTCGCTGCTCATAGTCCTCAAAATCTCTCCGGCAATCCCACAACAACTATGATATCTGATCGAAAATTCGGTATCCATTTGATCTGGGTCTTTTTTCATACTTACCTCTTTCCCTACTCATGGTGTACCTGTTTAGCAAGACGCGGGGTTAGGCTTCAACTAAATATATTATTGACACAAAAATTTCGATTTCTCGGGTTTTGACTCTATAGAAAAAACAAAAAGCCAAACTATGGGACTCAAAAATATGGGTTAAATAAGTAAAATAATCATGCAATAAAAAACTCAAAATGACTTTTTATTGTAAAAACAAGTGAATGTAAAAATTGGCCTCTTTTGTTAAAACGGCCATTTCGCACTTATGAGAAAGGTTTCAAGGCTATTTCGGCAAAAAAGGACCAGGCGCAATGGCAAAACTGGCAAAAAGAGATAAATAAGCGACAAATAACACATTAGGCTCCCAAACACAATAATATCCAAAATATGATAAAAGCCAAACAAGAACCAAGGTACGGAATGTACACATGGTTAAAACATAATTATTTAAAGGTATCAAAACGCGAAAATACACATGATCCTTTTATTATTTAAGCATGTCAATCCAAAGTTCGGGTATGAGCACATGGGCTAATATTTAAAGTGTGTCTAAAACTTTTCTAGCGTATTCATAATTTGTTTCTTTCCTAAGTTTGAAATTATTGTGAGGCTATAATTATCGATATAAAATTGTGGAATAAGTGTATGGCTTTAGTTGCTAGAATTACAAGTTACTTTGAATTATTTACAGCTCAATATGTTTTTACTATTCTATCTTAGAGATTTATGAAAAACCAATTGTAGATAAAACAAAAAAAAAAAAAAAAAATTCAAAACAAGAAAATATCTGATAGACAAATACATAACAGAACAATTAATTAAAAATACCATCTAAAACATATTTGCATTAAAACCGTAAATGTTAAAATAGATCTTTCCTAACTTTACATAATCTTTCTATTTATACCAAGCAAAATATGGCATGCCCATGTCAACTTAACACAACCAACGTTCCTATCACGTTCTAGCATTGAAGATTCATGAAACAAATTTCGAAACTCATTTGCATAAAGTTGTAACTCAAATCAATTCGTTCCTTACTAATTCAAACTCATAACTTACTAACAGTTAAAGAAAAACTAAGAATCTAATGATCTATCTTGCAATTTTAAACTTATCACCTCAACAAAACTTGTCTGTTAACATTTACTAATTTGTTATAATAGCCATGAGAAGGAATTACTAAGCAGATCCTCTGCTATCAATGTTAGAATTCATAACTTGTACTAATAAAGGCATTAGATTTTGATAAAGTGGATAAGGTAAAAATATGAAAGCATTCAGGGATCATCCATATAATCTAAATAAAGGATGAATCTGAACATAATAATGATGTAACTCAAATGAGCAAAAACTTAAACACTACGTTACATGGACTCAGAATCAAATTATTCTACGTTACATGGCCTAAATAAAGTTGAATAGCCAGATCTCATAACATTTACTAAGACAGAATATTGAACCTCAACAATTATAAGCATGAATCATAACGTCACCACACCATCAAAACTTAAAACAAAAAAAAATCGTACATAAACGCAAGTTCCTTAAATAAGAACAGAGGGCAGGGTTTAGATATGGACCCTTAAGATGACACTTTTCAATTTAACAAGAATCTCCAAAGAAAGACTTACAGTTGAATAAGTAGTTACCAAAACCAGGACGAACTCGTAAAGGAGCTAGCGAAACGCGACCTCGTTGGCAACCTCGAACTCAACCGAAGCTTTTGAGTTTCATGGTCTTTTGGGGCTGGTTTTGAGCTGGGTTTTAATATAAAAAAAACTGCTGGAATTTAGGCTTCGTTTTGCCGTGTTTTTGGAGGAAAAAGAAGCTGGTTTTTGGCTGATTTTGTGGGTGCGAACTGGCAGCGTTTTTGGTTGTTTTCGGGTGCCTCTCTATCCTTCTGGGGTAAGGGTTTTACTGGGTTGTGTTGTTGATTGCTGTATTTTTTGGGTGTTTTATGGCTGTCTCCAATTGTTCTCTTCTAAAATCGACCTCTTCCTTTTATGAATAGGATGTGCTTTTTGTAGTTCTTTTTTTCTCATATGTTCTTTTCAAAAAAATGTTGTCCCACTTTTATAAAGAAGAAAAATTGTGGTTAGCAAAGGGCTTGGAGTGGGGAACGTGGGATTGGGATGTGAGGAGTTAGAAAATGGTGGGGATTGTGGGTGTTTTTCTTTTTTAGGTAAGGATCAAACTTCTTGATAAAGTTTGATAACAAACTTTTCAATGATGACTCAAGCTACTTCATTTTGTTTTCTTCTTCTTCTTCATTTTCTTTTTTTAATATTATAGTTTAAAAGATAAATTAAATTATAAAAATAAGAATACTGATCAACCACTTTTACGCCATGAAAAATATAAGAAAACTAACTATTTACATGTACTTTAAATGATACTAATAAAAATATCATAACTTATTAGAATTCTAATTAAAAGAAATCATATATTATTTGTAAATTTTCATTTTCTCTTTACAAGTAGAAATAAAATATGTTCTATAAGTATGTGAACATATATATTTATTTTTTTTCTTAAATTTTTATCAAACAAAACCTATTAAAAGTAAAATAAAAGTTTAAAAAAATTTGGATTAGACCTAAAAGAAATATTTATAGTATAGAATTCGGGTGTGGTCAAAAATTAGTTATTTACAATTTGTATGCTAATAAAAAATGTATAGAACTTCTTTTGCTCGAGTACCTAAATCTTCAACTATTGGATTGATATAGGTCTAAATAGTGGGACATGGTTAGTATGGATTCATATAGCGGATCCAGACTAGTTTGGAATTGAAGCGAAGTATTATCGTTGTTGGAGAATTTCAAGTGGGACAATTTTTAGGTTGATTAAAGAAGTCTCATTTTGATTGAGTCTCTATCAAGACTGCTGGAGTCAGTTCTATAGTTGCGTGACATGCTTGAGTTGGAAATTTGGCTAAATACTAAGCTTGTTTGAAGACATGTCTCCTTTTTCTGCTTTGTTTGGTTTTAGGATATTGTTAGTACGAATAAGAGATTTATCAAAATTCAATACTGATGATTATATATTGTTCAATACTTATGCAGTCAACCAGTGCTAGCTCATTTTGGGACTTATAATGAATATTTTCTTACATCCTATCGGGGATTTCAGTGATGAGAAATGAAGTTGTTTCCGCTGACTAACGTATCTCTTGTTCAGATTGGAGAAATTAACTCAACAAGGAAGGGTAAGTTTGCAGTTGAGCTCATTCGGTATTTGTAAAGCCAGAAGTTATTTCGCAATATGGATTCCGTCGACTCAAAAGCTCTTATAGGTACTTGTCAAGCACTCATTTGCAGTACCACTGTCCTCTCGCTGACGAAAATATAGTTCTCTCAAGTTTGCAATGATGTTACAGTTGTGCGCCTGAGGCCAGTTCTCTGTTGTCTGCAACTCTGCATTTCGTGGTTTAACTTTTTTTGTGAGACAAAGCAGGAAAGTGGAGGATGACACACAGATTTGAACTCGTTCAGTCTTGAATTGTTTTACACTGTGTGTTTAAAGAAACAAATACCCATTAAATTACCTGTAGATACAAGTAATACAATCTTATACATTTTTGAAGATGTAGGTCCAGGGGCTGGTGTCTGGAAATTAAACTTCAGTTGTAAATATGTACTAGCAGTTTAAGTGAATCATCTATTCAAATTGTAAAGGGCTATATTCAGTCCTTTCCTCAGAATTCTTCAGTGGATTGGTTTCGAAAGGGCAATCACTCTAGATCGTGAAATGACGTTTCTATTAGAGAGAGATCGAGGGTGAGTCCAGCTGGTTTAACTAAACCTACCATTTTTGGCTTGAATTATGTATGCATGACTAAATTGTCAACATATTACAAGATTACACATTAAATTCATTGGCTCTAAAATTTTAGGTCATTGATACATCTGACGGCACGGCAAAAGTGGCGGACTCGGGATTTTGTGCAAGCGGATTCAATTTTAAAAGTATATAACTTTAGTAGTATAATTGTATTTGTCAAGTGGGTTCAAATAAATATTTTGGTGAAGCGCGCTAGCCACCACTTGAGTCGCCCACTGCACGACAGTGCATATTAAACATCAGGCAGAGTAAGTAGAAGGCTACACTTTGGATTATTAAATTTTGTTAGTGTAATAACTCACGTATCTGAAATTTGAAACCAGAGCAGTAATACTCACGTATGAGATGTATGCTTAAAATCATAGAGTATAGCCTAAGCAATTGTAAGTGTACATCCCAAAGGAACTAGTTGCGTAAATATTTCGAGCTTATTTCTTTTATGTTCACTTAATTAACTTTACAGGAATATAAGAGTAAGTCATAAAATTACTTTTTGTTATTACTGTAATTGATCTTTGTCTACTATACGTATAAAGTTCCCAATTATTTTTTTATCATATGTAAAATTACTGAAGTATGTGTATATTGCTCGGAAAATAGAAATGACCGGACAATCAAACTTTCAGTGCCGATTATGACACATTACCTATCACATAAGCAGGTGAAAAATTTACGGGGTGCCCAATTTGGTCGCCCCTATTTAAGCCGTGCCCACCTTTTTAAAAAGGATTAACTGGTGTCTAATATTTAGGTAGCTTCAGATACTGCTTTCTTCTGTGCTGTTGTTGTTGCTTCTTTTTTTGTCGTTGCTTTTTCGCTGCTACTTCTTCTCTGATGTTGCTTCTTCAATTCTTCTTCTTCTTTCTTGTCTTAAGACCGAGATTAAACCTTGAGTTGGTAGTTGTAAACTGTAGTGAAAAAATTGAAAGCTACCATTGTTGAACCTACAGAAAGCTTGCTCGATGGTGACCTCGATGAAACCGATGAAACCGACCTCCTGAGATAAAAAAAACTTCAGATTCTATTTTGAACTTGCGATGAAAAGATAGAAGAACTTCATATCCCGGTTTTGAAATTATATTAAAGAGATAGAAGAACTTTATATCCGGTTTTAAAATTACCTTGAAGAGACAGAAGAACTTTAGATTCGATTCGAAAGTTGCATTGAGGATATATAGAAGGGCTTCAGATCCAATTCTGAAACCCTAAATTTGTAATTTCATATGCGAATTCTGAAGTGATCATACGCGAATTTTGAAGTGTGTTTCAAACTGGTTAAATTTTTGTGCAATACGAGTATAATTTCAATAGTGACTCTAAACATTGGGTATATTTGCACTCCTCCCGGGTAAGCAGAGGAAGATCGATGAAGAAGCTACGGGTTTATCTGAACCCAATAGTTTCGGCTTTGACCCTGAATATGTGTTAAAAATTCAACTAAATAAGTATAAAAATAAATTTGAACTCAGTAAATTAAATGTGATGTAATAATATATCAAATCTAAACAAAAAAAGTTCAAATTATGGATAAGTTAGCTTTGACATGCTGTAAGTTCTATGTCAAAAAAATAAAATAATCTACCTTGTAGAAATTTTGACTGCATATATTCTATAGACTAATTAGAAATAATTTAAAAGACATTTTAAATCCAACATAATATTGTATACGGGCAAAAATAGAGTTCATGATACACTCCGACCGACCATAGGGTAAAACGAGCTCGATATATGATTGCGAAGGATCGGAATTGAAGAAAAGGTCTCATCGAGTCAGAATCCGGGGGCACAATGTCTGTCCTCTAGAATATCGGGGTTATGATTTGAGATCGATCCAAATCTTGAAAGACTTCAGAGAACATTGTCGGACAGTCAAGCACGGCCAACAGAAGGCCGTAATATCCGCGACCAGCCAGATATCACGGTGTGGATCTTGGCACGTATCGATAAAAAACCAACAATCAGTTAAACAAAAGATTTTTTATCTTTTATGGAATTATACTTAGAATAGGATTCCCCTAATATATAAAGGGGGTCTGATAATTCATTAGACACATTGCAACACGCACTCCAAAGCAATATACTACTATTTTTATTGTTATTGTAAGCTTTTTCTCTCGTTCATTAAAATTGTCCATTGTGAGCCCTAATCGAGGGTAAATGCTTCACTAAGACTTGAATCATCCTCCTCGCGTGGTTTGAATTTACTGTATCTTTACTTGTCCATTCTAACTCAATATATCGTTTTATATCAAATTAATTTGCTTATCCTTAAAACCACTTACAAATTTAATTGTTATCCGATTTTGAGGGAAACAATTTGGTGCCCACCGTGGGGCTAAGGATAATAGTTGCAATTTGATACAAATTTTCATAACACACCCTACTTCACACTTGTACTTTGAAGTGTCTTTGCTTTCATGTCAAAGCTTAAAATGTCGAACTCCCAATCTGCCCCTCTAAACACGGATGCTGAGGCTGGCCACCATGGAGAGAACAACAATATGGTGCCCGGTAACGAGGTGCCCCCTGCCGATCCCAACAAAATTCCGACTGCGGACCCGATCGACACCAACTCACATGTGGCCATTAACGCGAATTTGCCTACCGATCCTGAGAACAGTGTCCGCGGGGGAGCCTGATCGATAGCCCAAAATACATATGGGGGTGAAGGAGATGGGATCAACTTGGGGGTGATCTTCGAAATGTTGTAGGCTCAGCATGCAGCGATAGCCCAACTGCAAAATCAAAGTCGTGCTCCCAGAAGAGTAGAGACCGAGCCATCCCGGGAAAACACTCGCAGAAATAAACCAGCCACAGATAAGCCAAATGAAGCTGAACTTGGGACCAATCCTAAGATAATAAATATGCTTGAGGAATTGACAAAACAGGTAGAAGCGGGGGAAAAGAAAATCGAAGCCAATGACAAGAAGGAGGAGACCTACAACTCTAGGGTCGACCAAATCCCGAGATCACCACCGATACTGAAAGGCCTAGATTCCAAAAAGTTTGTTCAAAAGTCTTTGCCTCCGAGCGAAGCTCCGAAACCGATCCCAATGAAGTTTCGCATGCCCGAAATTTCTCAGTACATCGGAACAATTGATCCAAATGAACATGTGACCTCATACATGTGCGCCATCAAAGGGAATGATTTGGAAGATAATGAGATGGAATCTGTCTTGCTGAAAAAGTTCAGAGAAACCTTGTCAAAAGGAGCTATGATATAGTATCACAACTTACTCCCCCAATTTTATTGACTCATTTGCTATGCTTTTAGATGCTTTTGTAAAAGCACACGCCGGAGCCATTAAGGTCGAGACCAGGAAGTCGGACCTTTTCAAGGTAAAGCAAAGAGATATGCTCAGGGAGTTTGTGTCAAGGTTTCAAATGGAACGCATGGACCTGCTTCCGGTGGCAGACGATTGGGCCGTTCAGGCCTTCACCCAAGGACTCAATACTCGAAGCTCATTGGCTTTGCAGTAGTTGAAGCAAAATCTGGTAGAATATTCGGTTGTAACTTGGGTTGATGTGCATAACCGGTATCAATAAAAAATTAGGGTCAAAGATGATCAGCTTAGGGCCCTTTTCGGGTATGTTTATCCCATTTGAGCTAGTGACGGATCCAAAAGAAACATTGATCGTGAACCAAGGTCAAGTAAAGATTGGTATCAATCGTACAACGGTGATCATAGGGGTAACGAGTCTGGATGATATCTTGTGAGAAGTGAAAGGAGAAGTGATCGAGGTCAAAATAACCAGGGATTCATGAGTAAAAACGGTTTCGACAGGCCCATCGGGCCTAAGGTTGCGCCGAGGTTATCGGAGTACAACTTCAACGTCGATGTTTCTGCCATCATATCTGCCATCGGACGCATCAAAGACACCAAGTAGCCTCGACCTCTAAAGTTTGATCTAGTCCAAAGGGATCCTAACTTAATGTGTAAATATCATGGCACTCACGGACACAAAAACAGAAGATTGCCGACAATTGAGAGAGAAAGTAGCCCGATTATTCAACAACGGACATCTTCGGGAGTTCCTGAGCGATCGATCCAAAAACCATTTCTGGAATAAAGATTCTAGTAAGCAGATCGGGCAAGAGGAGCCTCAGCACGTCATTAACATGATCATCGGTAGGTTCGACGTTCCCCAAGGGCCGAAGTTAAAGCGCACCAATGTATCCATCACGAAGGAAAAATGGACTCGAGATTACGTACCCGAAGGAACCTTGTCTTTCAACGACAAGGGAGCTGAAGGCATCGTGCAGCCCTAGACGTTGAAGGCATTGTGCAGTCCTACAACGATTCGTTGGTAATATCTGTACTCATAAATAAATCTCGATTTAAGCGTGTGTTAATTGATCCAGGTAGCTCGGACAATATCATTAGATCGAGGGTCGTGGAACAACTAGGTCTACAAGACCAAATTGTGCATGTGAGACAACTAAAGTAGAGATAACATTACTGGTGAACACCACTGAAACCATTCAGGAAACAAAGTTCTACGTGATCGAAGGAGTCATAAGGTATAATGCTTTGTTCGGGAGATCGTGGATTCACAACATGAGCTCAGTACCTCGACGTTGCACCAGGTGCTGAAATTCCCGATGTCAGGAGGGATTAAAATAGTTTATGGAGAATAACCAGCCACAAAGGAGATATTCGCGGTCGACAAGGTGATCTCGGTATCCGCACTTTCGCCATCGAAGGATCTAAGACCGTTGGACAAAGAAGAAACCAAATAGAAATTATCGAAACCAACCTCGATCGAATAGGAGAATCATGGGACGGGTGAGGATGAAGACTGCGTAGTTCCCAGGTCTTTCATAATCCTTGATGATTCCGACGCCACCAAATCAATGGTCGAAGAACTGAAGCAAGTCATATTGATTGAACACCTGCCCGGTCGTAAGGTATATCTGGGCAAGGGGTTAAGTCCCAAGCTTAGGAAAAAACTCATTCAATTTTTTATAGCTAACATAGATTATTTCGGTTGGTCCCACCTCGATGTGATAGGGATTCTGCCGCAGATAACTACTCACAAGTTGAGCCTAGATCCGAAGTTCCATCCAGTCAAGCAGAAAAGGAGGCCTCAGTCCTAAGTCAAGCATGAATTCATCAAGGACGGCGTATCTAAACTCCTTAAATAGGGTCAATCCGATAGGTTAAGTACCCGGTCTGGTTAGCAAACGTAGTAGTAGTCCCTAAAGAGGGGAATAAATTAAGAATGTGTGTATACTATAATGACTTAAACAAGGCATGACCCAAGGACTCTTTCCCTCTGCCAAACATCGATCGCATTATCGATGCAACAGCCGGCCACGAGATCCTCAATTTTCTCTACGCCTACTCCGGTTACAACCAAATTTGAAGGACCCGGACGACCAGGAAAAAACGCCCTTCATCACTAAATACGGTACCTACTGCTATAACGTAATGCCATTCGGACTAAAAAACACTGGTGCCACTTACCAACACTTAGTAAATCAGATGTTCGAAGAACAAATAGGAAAAGCAGTGGAGGTTTCGTTGACGATATGTTAGTTAAGCCCCTGCGAGCAGATGACCATTTGAAACAATTGTAGGAAACCTTCAATATATTGAAGAAATACAATATGAAGCTGAACCCAGAGAAATGTGCATTCAGAGTCGGGTTTGGGAAATTCCTCAGATTCATGGTGTCCAACCGGGGAATCGATACTAATACCAATAAGATTAAGGCCGTCGAGGACATCACGTAGTGAAAAATGTCAAAGTCATTTTAAGGTTAACCAGGTAGAGAGCAGCTTTGGGTTGATTCATTTAGAAGTCCTCCGACAAGAGCCATCGGTTCTTCTCACTGTTGAAGAAGAAGAATAACTTCTCATGGACCCCGGAGTGCCAAATAGCCTTGGAGGAACTCAAGTGGTACTTCTTGAGCCAACCTTTTCTTCATACTCCGAAGGTAGACGAAGAGTTGTGCATGTACTTAACAGTATCCGATGTTGCGGTAAGTGGAGTCCTGGTCTGGGAAAAGGAAGATACGCAATTTCCTATCTATTATGTTAGCAGAACTCTAGGCAAGGTCGAAACTAGATATCCTCACCTATAACAATTGGCACTCGCTTTGCTAAGCGCCTCTAGGAAGCTATAACCGTATTTTCAATGACATCCCATATGTGTTGTGACTACTTATCGATTAAGAAACGTAATGCATCAACCCGAGCTCTCGGAACGATCGGCCAAATGGGTCGTGGAGCTCAATGGGTACGATATCAAATATCAACACCGAACCGCCATCAAATCTCAAATTTTTGCGGACTTCGTGACCGACTTCATGCCGACCCTAATTCCTGAGGTCGAGAAGGAGATGTTGTTGAACTTGGGGACCTCTTCCGGATTCTGGACCCTCTTTACGGATGGTGCCTCGAACGCAAAAGGGTCCAGGATTGGTACCTTATGAAGCCACCAACGGGTAATGTAGTTAGATAATCTACTAGAACTATAAAATTGACTAACAACAAAGCCGAGTATGAGGCCATGATTGCAGGTCTTGAACTGTCTAAAATCCTGGAGGCCGAGGTGATCGAAGCTAAGTGCGATTCCCTCCTCGTGGTGAACCAAGTCAATGGAACGTTCGAAGTCAAAAAGGAACGAATACGAAGATACTTGGATAAGCTACATGTGACGTTACATCGGTTCAGGGAATGGACTTTACAACATGTACCTCGGGATCAAAATAGCAAGGCCGATGCTCTTGCTAACTTGGGATCGTCGGTCGATGACGATGAATTCAACTCGGGAACGATCGTACAACTCATGAAATTGGTAGTAGAGGAAGGTCATGCCGAGATAAACTTGAAAAGCTTAACCTGGGACTGGAGAAACATATACATAGATTACTTGAATACCGGAAAACTCCCCTCGGACCCTAAAGAATCGAGAGCTCTGCGTACGAAGGTGGCCCGATTCAGCTTGTCCAAAGACGATACACTATTCAGAAGAACATTCGATGGCCCAGTCGCCATACGTCTAGTATCGGGAGACACCGAGTATGTTTTAAGGAAAGTCCACGAGGGCACTTGCGGTAGGGCTGGGCATATATCGGGTATAACCGATAGCCCGAACCGAAAAAAGCTTATTGGGGCATCTGTATCGGGTTATTAAGTTAACAACTCGATAGCGATTTAGTATTTTTTTACTATTGGGTTATTGGTTCGGGCCTCGGTTTGTCAATTTTCTTAACGGGTTAACCGATAACTCAATAAGATATAATAAAATTATGATTCTACCACTAAGTATATAAATACATCTATGGCTTCATTCTCTCTTTTTCTCCCAATTTTCCTAGCCGGATTCAGGATATCAAGTTTCATGGTTCACTCTTCAGGGTTTAGTCATCAATTGATTTAATTCTTCATTAGTTCTTCTTCAAAATTCAAAGTACAGCCACATTCATAGAATCTTAACGTAAGTTTTGTTTTCCAAAATTTGAAATTTAATTACTTCTTTCTTAAGAACAAGTTTCGTTCCTTCATCAATTTCGGGTAAGTTTAAGATTCTCTTCATCATTTTACAATTCTCATTTTCTTCATTATTTTTTGGTTCACTGTTTTTGAATTTCCTAACTTATTGTTTGAGGTTGTTTTGGATTTAATTCGAGATAAGAACTAAAATTATGAGAAAATTCTTGTGCGTTGATCTTCAAAGTTCTGTATTTAATTCATTTAATTAGAGCTAAAACATTTGGTTGTTTGCTGATATCTTTACCTAGACAGTGGACATATTCCTTTGTTGTTGCCAAATTCAATAATTAAAGTTCAATTCATGTGTGTTATATACTATGCTTCTTACCTCTAGATTGAGTTATTTTATCGGGTAAACCGATAGCCGAATCGATAATGGTCGATAACTGATTAACCGATAACCGATAACGGATATCTTATCGGTTCGGTTATCGGTTTACCATATTTGTAAATCAATAATCGATAAGCTAAACCGATAATATTCATAACCGAACCGAACCGACCGATGCCCACCCCTAACCTGCGGGAATCATTTAGGCGCCGAGTCGTTGGTTCGGAAGATAATCAGAGACGGCTACTACTAGATCGACATGGAAAAAGACGTAAAGGAGTTTGTGCGAAAATGCGACGAATGTCAGAGGCATGCTCCGATGATCCATCAGCCCAGGGAACTGCTGTATTCGGTCTTGTCACCTTGGCCGTTCATGAAATGGGGAATGTGCATCATTGGTCGCCTGTCCTGGGCGCCCGGTATCGCTCATTATCTTATTTATGATTGATGATTTTTCTAAGTGGCTGGAAGCCTAGGCATTTGAGAAAGTCATGGAGAAGGAAGTTATTGATTTCATATAGGACCACATAATATGCCGATTCGGAACACCGCCGAATTCGTGTGTGACAATGAGAAGCAGTTCATCGGCAACAATGTGAGCAAGTTTTTTGAGGATCATAAGATCAAAAGGATCCTATCAACGCCCTATCACCCTAGTAGAAATAGGCAAGCAGAGTCCACGAACAAAACCATACTCCAAAATCTCAAAAAAAAGTTGACTGATGCCAAAGGGAAATGGAAGAAAATTTTGCCCGAAGTCCTATGGGCATATCGTACTACCTAAAAATCCAGTACTGGGGCCACCCCTTCTCGTTGGTCTACGATGCCGAAGTTGTTATACCGGTCGAAGTAGGTGAACAAAGTCTCAGGTTCCGCTATGCGATCGAAGAGTCAAACGACGAGACCATAAGTACGAACCTGAAACTATTAGACGAAAGGCGCGAGTCCGTCCTCGTCCGGTTGGCCGCCCAAAAGCAACGGATAAAAAGATATTACAATCGGAGAGCAACCTTCGACACTTCAATGTCGGAGACTTGATGATAATAAAGGTGACACTGAGCACCTGAAACCCGAACGAAGGGAAGCTGAAACCGAATTGGGAAGGTCCATATCGAATTATCGAGATCACCGGCAAAGGATCTCACAAACTCGAAACGATGAACAATGAGCGGCTACCGAACAACTAGAACATAACCTACTTAAAACGATACTACAACTAAGGTACGACCCCATTCATTACTTTTCTTTAAATATATTACGAATTGGACTAACGTTTGCAAGTAACAACGAAGGAATGATGCAACTATTTGGCCTGAAAGTACGTGTTGCATTCTATTTTCCTTGAACTAGTTTTGTCCCAAATTGGTTTTCCGACAAGGTTTTTAACGAAGCAACAGTGGATCCTTCTCACTTAGAATTGAAGACCGACTATGAACCAGAGTCAAGGTTTGTATCAATAGTATCCGAGCCCTCTCTTAGATCGGCCTCAAATACTAGGGGCCATCACCTTCGGGTAATGATTTTAGCAAGGAAGGAAACTTCGTGCTCAAACGAGTCTGGACTCGGTGGATAGGATTTGTTGTAAGGGCCAAACGGTCAAATGAACTGCGCCCACATAGACCACTTAAGCCATAACATGAAGCTTATACACATTTGCAATCTTTTATATTGCACAGAAATAAAAGAAAGTTTCAACCTTGCAGATACGTATTTTGTCTCTTAAAAACTATTGTATTTTGTTCCTTAAGGACATCGGGCCCAAGTTCCACCTCTGTCCGAATCCAAGAGATCACCCCCGCCCGGGAATTATCATCACGGGCAAGCCCGAACAGCTCGGGCTACGAAGCTCGAGGGCACAAAACCTATTAGGTAGTGCCCAAACTTCAAAGGCTATGGACATCCCCATTCGGGGACTGTTATCCCGGGAAAGCCCGGATGGCTCGGGGTAATAAGACCATTGGGCAACACTCGAACTTAAAAGGCTACGACCGTCCTAGAACGGCTCGGAGACGTCCGAGATCCGTAACCAAAACATAAGGCCTTCAAAATTTCTAAACCGGTTCAAAGGCTACCCTTGGAAAAATTATAATCTAAAAAATTCAAGTAAATACTTCAGGGAAAGCTTCCGGTCATACCAAGCCCCCACGAGTATTAAGCAAAATAATATCGAGAACAAGCATTGTTCGAACCTCCCAACAAGACTTAATTATTACGTGCTTAGGCATCAAAATCTAAGCAATCGTAAAGAAAAAAGCAAAAAGAAACGAGCTTGAAATTTGTCAAAGGGAAAAAGCCTTGTGTATATACATAAATCTTTACAAAGGCCAACCGACCTCAACAAAATGCAAACTTACAAAAGCGAAGAAAAATCTACAAGGCACCTAAGAAGCCCGATCTTCGCCCAAGCCCACCTCGTCACTAGAGCAATCGGGGTCTTCCCCGTCCTCGGATCCGCCCGAACCCTCAAAATCTTCCTCATCCTTGGAGTATGCCAACTTTTTGGCCTCGACATCGAGCCTCTTAACATTTTCAATCTCGGCCAATTAATTGAACCCCCCGGCATGAACTTCCTCGAGAGCCTCCCTTCGGGATTGCCACCTCACATATTTGATAATGGCCGTTTTGCATTCCTGAGCTGCCTCAGCATCAACTTTGTACTGGGCCACCATCTCTTTAGCGTCGGCCTTGGTTATTTTTGCCGCTGACTTGGATGCTTCAAGATCCTTGGCAAGGGTATCCCGTGCGTCAATGGCCGAGCCCAGTTGAGACTGCAGGGCTTCGATTTTTTGGGATCGAGTTTCAGCTTTCTCTTTCACCGATCGAAGTCTGGCTTTCGCCGATGCCAGCTGCTCCTAGGAAATCTCCTTTTCCAAAGCCAATCGGTCCATCTTGCTCTTCCACTCTTCGGCCTTGGCCTTAACTTCGTCCTTCTCATCCCGGATCTGGTCGACCTGATCAACATTCTGATGGATCCGCGTTCAACTCGACTCGGAGGCTCTTGACATCTCCTTCACATTGCTCGCTGAGAAGCTTATACATGCCTCTCTTCTCAACAAGCTCTTTGACTTCGGACTTGAGTTGGCTCAGCTCATCCCAGTACCAGAGTAAGGTTTCATTGTAGAGCACCGAGGCCTACAAATATATGAAGAGATATTAGAATTATCAAGTACTAATTTTAATATTAGAAGAGATATTATAATTATCAAGAATTACCTGGTTTAGCGTCTGTTATGCTTTATTGAGCAGGCATGGCGCATCTACCTCGTTCACTTTTGCCTGGTATTCTTCGGTTACCAGGCACCGGAGGTAACTAGATATCCCTACGCGGGGGAGGGGGGGAAGAAGAATCCGGGCATCCTTCAAAACGGTGATAATGACAGACCGTTTCTGACCAGGATCCGCGCTCGAAGCGGGGAATCGATTGATAAATCTCGGGCTCAAGCGCCAACCTCCGAGGGTGGAATTTTCCTTGGCACATTTGAGTCACCCAATTCAGTAAAATCCTCTAGGGCGGATCAGTCTACACCGTAAAAAAAGCCTCGGAGGGGATCATCCGCTCCATGGACCCCCTCATAGGATCGCTCCTTCGTCGTTCGGGCTTCATGGAACATTGATTTTGTGAACGAAGACGATCCCGGAATATCTATAACGCTAGGTGGGGCAGAGTAGGCGTCTCGAGAGGTCTCGGCCCCCATTTCGGCATTAGCCTCGCGAACATGATGGGTATTAGCTTTCGTCGTTTCCTCATCAGCTGCCACCTGTTCCTCGGGGATAGACGGCTTATGGGCCACAAAGATTTCATCCTCCTCGGGCTCGTCTCTGAGCCGGAGGAGTGATTCTGAGTCAAACACTCGGGAGCTGGAGGTTTCCTTTAGCTTACGAACCAACCTCCTTCTCGTTTTCATTTTCTCCGAGTTCGGGGACCTTTTACTTTTCTTCTCCCCTACTGTGGCTCCGGGCTGTCCCGAAACAGAAGAATATACAGGTAAGTCCTCGTCCTAGATTCAGTCAGAATCAAGTCCGAGGTCCTCACCCAGACAAAACGTCCCTGCCAACCTCGATTCTGGTCTTCATCGATTCTTGAAAATGGGGCCTTACTATCCAGGCGCACGAGATTTAGCAGCCCCCCTTAGAAGATTCGGGGACTGTACAGACAGAGCAGATGATCTACGGTGAACCGACAAGAGTCGATCTTGTTCACAAAAAATCGGAGGAGGATTACGATCCTCCATAATGATGGTTGGATCTGGCCGAGACATACCTCATACCTCTTACAGAAGTCTATAATGACGGGATCCACCGGGCCCAACATAAGGGATAAATGTAGACACTTAGGTATCCCTCAAGGTGGGTGGTAATGGCCTCCTCAGAGTCGGGACCACTATGTCTTTTTGACCCAGTTGTAGTCCTTTCGGACTAAGGGGAGATCATCTTCGGCGATCGAGCAAATATATCTCGATGCCTCCTCAGGCTGACCCTGCACCGAAGAGGGCTTCTCGACCTTGAAGTCGTCAGTGATCGTACAACCCACGGCAATGAACATCTTCAAGGAAGGTTCAGGAGCCGGTTCATCGGTAACCACGTTAGCAGCGGATCTCCCGAGGTCAACCACACCGGAAGTGGTTTCGTTGGTTCCGACAATCGTTTGGGAGGTAGAAGCGACCTTTTAGGGAACACATTTTGAGGTTTTTTCCATTGTTGTAGGGGAAAGATTGAAGGAGATAGAGAAAGGTTGAAAGATGGAAGCTCAGATGTGTTGGCTTGAGTGGATGATAAGGAAATTTTTTGCAAAGGAATCTCGAGTAACAGAGGTTAAAATGCTAGAATATGAAAAATAGTAATGAAATCCTAAGGGTACGAGGGTAGAAGGTTTGGTGTAAAGTAAAAATGAGCAAAATAAGGGTTATTTATAGGGGTTCCGCAACGTTTCGCGTCCAGGGACATCCAACCGACGACTGAAAAGCATTTAAGGCCATTATGACATGACTGACGAGACGTTTCGGGCTTTTTGTCGTTTCTTTCACGGCGTATTGAAGAAGGGATCGGGGTGCTCATGTCGTTTCTCGTTAGCTTGCTCTCCGAGAAACAAGGGGACTATCTGTATACGGGCAAAAATCGAGCTCATGATACACTCAAGCCTCCGATAGGGTAAAACGAGCTCGAGATATGATTGCGAAGGATCATAATCGAAGCAAAGACCTCATAGGGTCAAAATCCGGGGGCACAATGCCTGTCCTCGAGAATATCGGGGTTATGATTCGAGATCGATCCAAATTCTGAAAGACTTCGGAGAACATTATAAGGCAATCAAGCACGATCAACAGAAGACCGTAATATCCGCGACCTGTCGGATATCACGGCGTGAATCTCGGCACGTATCGATAATGAACCGACAATCAGTTAAACATAAGATTTTTTTACCATATATGGAATTGTACTTAGAGTAGGATTTCCCTACTATATAAATGGGATCTGATAATTCATTAGACACATTGTAACATGCATTCCAAAGCAATATACTACTATTTTTACTGTTATTGTAATCTCTTTCTCTCGTTCATCAGAATTGTCCACCGTGAGCCCGGATCGAGGGTGAATGCTTCACTAAGGCTGGAATCATCCTGCTCGCGTGATTTGAATTTACTGTATCTTTACTTGTCCAATCTAACTCAATTTATCATTTTGTACCAAATTAATCTGTATATCCTTAAAATCACCTACAAATTTAATTGTTATCCGATTTTGAGGATAAACAAATATAATATGAATTCTTTAAAAATTGAATTCTACACTTTAATCATTCTTTCTTTTTGTTTTCTCTTAGTTTTTTTTAGTTGCACTACTTTTGAAATTAAATATGGGTAGTCAAATTATTTATATGGTGAAACTTTATTATTTTTTTTTTTACGTGAAGCTTAAAGTGATAAAGCATCAATGTGGCAAATGACATGTCATAACCTAGCGACTAAAGAACCTTCTGATTGTTTGTACTTTTTGAGCAATTCACACATATAACCTGTTTAATCGAGCCTCGATATTTGCTTATTTTAAAAAGTGCTAGTATTTTTTGAGAAATTATTTTCGTATAATAACATCTGTGTTTGACTAATTATTTTAAATAATACTTTTATCAATATTAAAACAGTAATTTGGAACCAAGGTTTCAAAAATATTTTTGAAAAAAGCTACTTTTTACTATTTCTGGAAAATATCTTCTGCTACTATTCAAAATCACTTATTTTTTCCTTATAAATTTAACCAAATACTTTAACTCTCTAAATAAGCCTTTTTTTTTAATTTATAAAACAAATGCTTTTGGCTTCACATAAGCTTTGGCCAAAAAGCTAATGTTCAGTTACTTTAGCATTGATATGCGTGATTTTAGTAGTACAGTAGGTAAAATTAAGTAATTTCAATGTAATAAATAATAATTTTATAACTTTACTATTATTAACATGCCACCCAAGCCTTAGTGACTAAAATAATCCCCATTTACTACTTTAATTATAATTTTTGCATTATTAATTCCTTTTTTTATTAGCTATGCATTATTTTTTTTTTATTTCTCATCCGGTGTGAGATACCCATATTAGGTCCCGACTAAATCTGAATTTGCATAAAAAAATTGTAAATTGAGAATAAAGCGCTCTTTAATAAAGTCGACTCTATATCCCTTTTAGTCAATAATAAAAGATTACTTACCATTCCACAATAAACCTTGCGGGTAACTATCCATTATTAATCCTTATGTTAAAGCAAACCAAGAGAAAGGAAATGTCTCTAAACCAAACCAAGAGAAGAAAAGGAAAAAGAAAGGAACAGATAAAGCAAGACAAAATACGGCTATCCATCCCCCTCTCTACTTGTTGTTCACAATGTCGCGAGGGACTGATAAGCTACTGAAGAATTTGAAGCAATTCACAGACCTTCAGTACAAGCTCTTCACTAACCGCTATGGACAGCAACTCATTGACATCTTCGAATTCCCTATTAAACTCGTTCTCTCCCCTTTCACTCTTGCTTATGACATTGCTGGCTCCGCCCCTAGGGGCTTCGGTGTACCCGAGTTCATCTCTAAGCTCTCTTATTCTGCCATATTTGTAAGCATTTTCTTTTTTAATAATCTTGTCGTATGTTTGTTAAAATGCCACTGAGAGACCACGAGTTCGAAAGTTTAATTTGTTAGAATTCCCTGAACTGTGTTTTCAAATTTATGCTGAGAGGTCACTGAGAGACGGGAACTATAATTGTCAGCAATTTTTCGGAATTGGGTTATTTAGTGTTTGTTTATATGTCAATTAATGTGATTTTTTTCTGAATTGGGTCGTTAAATGTTTGTTTATATGTCACTGAGAGACCATTAATCGGAAAGTTTGAATTGTTAGCATATTCAAAGATGTCCGTGAATGGGAAAGTGTAATCTTGAGCTTTTTCTGAACTGGATCTTCAAGTATTTGTTAATATGTCATAGAGAGGCCATGGACTGCAATTAATAGGATTTTTGGGATGAAAGTGTTAGTTGGATAAGGTTTTCGCTCACAGGATATTTGGTTGATTTATTGCAGGTGGTAGCTACTGTGGGTACTTATGATATTGCGATGGAGCTAGGAAAGAAGGTGCTCTGCCAGAGGTGCCTTCCTTATAGTCTCAGCTCATGCTACTTTTTGTTAGAAATTATATTTCTGAATGTGAATTATGTTTTTTTTTTTTTGTGAAATGATGAAATTAATTAATGGTCCATGTCAAAAGTTTTTGTCTGTGAAGGGCATGCAAGGATTTATCTAAAGGTCCTGGACCACTCCATCCACTATTTTAAGGTTTGGGTTTGGATGCTCAGATTTTTTCAGTGTTAGCGAGTGAATCCATGTTTTAGAAGTGTTGTGGAAGGCTCATTTAGGGCGCGCTTAACCGTGAAGCTCAAAGAGGACGGTTCGTGTCGGTTAAGCTGCACTTTAGTGGAGGCAAGGCACTAAGGTGTCAGCCTCATTGCCAATGATTTCTATCTTGAATTAAGTGGTACTAAACAACAAATATAATCAGCAACGAAGTGTATTAGTTGTTAAGGAGAACGTTATGAATGGATTTGTAATTTTTTTTATAATTTTATATTTATCCTTCATTGCGCCTTTTTTAAATCGAAAGTTCACACTTTAATTTCTCTTTCGCTTAAAACCCCATTAGAGCTGGAGAGCTTTTTAGAGCTTTTCGCCTTTGACAATATTGGTTTTAATTCTCACTGGACTAAAGAGTTTGATAGATATAAAACATTTGTTCTCTTTGCTCATTAGTGGTCTCTATGTCTTTATGCAAAAGCTGATGTTGTAATCACGAATCAAGCGAAAAGCCAGAGAGCATCTTATTTTTCCCTACTGATGAGCAGCCAAGATACTTGTCAAATGAAAAGTCGATTGGCATGTCTTGTTATAGAAGGTGACGGTGTGTGTAGTAAAAAAAAGATGCTTGGTTCATTAACTGCAGGGACTGTCGGACATGTAATGGATGGCAGGCATTGCGATGCACAATGTGCAAAGGGTCAGGCAAGGTGCATTATCAAGTGAAAAACTATACATTGAAAAGGTAGGTTACCATTGATGGATTTTACATTTTCTGTTAAAATAAATTCCTGTTCAATAATATAGTTAATCTAATTCTTAGAATATTATTGCAATGGCCTTTATCATAGTCTAAACTGCATATAAGATACACCAATCTGCTGTCTTCCCTTTATTTTCCCTGCCACTGTCCTATGTGATTTTTTTGATAATTCTAATCTTCAGCTTTTGTTATCTCGGATTTGGCAATGACGCAGCTAGTTAATTGCAGTTGGTAGCTAGCTGCGTAACCATTGTTTTGTTTTGTACTGAACACTGCCTTTTTCTTGTCTTAAGTGGTTGTTTATCATCTTAGTTGTGCAATTCCACCCTCTCCCTGGAAATACAGGAAGAAAATATCAAACACACTGAGTAATTATGTCTATCTAAAGGTTTCAAACTACTCTGCAGGGGAGAGAAGGCAACAGCTGAATCCATTGCAGATGCCATAGCTGATAACAGAGCTGAGTTGGTGCACCTTCCTTCCACGGTAGACCTTCACTTCCCGTTGCCATCTAAAGAATGTCCAAATTGTGATGGATCGGTGAGTACTGTTTTGAAACTTCTCGAGTTCTCATAAAATAGCAAGCTTCTTAATTGCTGCAAATGAAGTGAGTGAGTCATGCCAGCAAGTTGTTGGCTTGAGAAAGCATCCTAAGTGTAGGGTAATAGAACAAGGTTGATTCACGACAGCAAGCCAATTTGAAAAATAGGGCTTATTGAATAAGTAAAGCCAAGCCTGACCGGAAAGCGGCTTGGCTCACGTGAGTTATGTTATGTAGACGTGTATATGTATTTTCATTTGATTTTAACTGTATTTTGCATGCCTTTACTAGGTAAAAGTTAATGTGTGTTAGTTAGGTGTATGGACTTTAGAGATGACTTTAAGCGCCTATTACAATATTAGGTAAATAGGTTTTAATCCTGCTCAAGAACCTTAAGCCCTAGCTTATGAGATAATTTTAAGATCACCTAGAGCTACACATTTATTGGTAACCTGATTTGAGCTTCAATATCACCTCAAATATGCTGGATGAAACTTAAGAACACTTGCGTTGGCTGGGAGCTTATCCTATTATTCAGTAATCTGGTTAAAGAGAGCCCGTTATGATACTATCTCAAAATGCAAATATAGGATGCATTATGCTCCCATTTCATCTAGTATGTTTTCAGTTAGGAATTGTATGTCATTCTTAGATACACCGTTTTCATTTATGCCTATGCTTCACATTACTTTCATATTCACCTCTGCCTGGTCTTAAGTGAAAACTGTTCTTCAGAAACCTTTTTGAAACGTAAGCAATTGGTGTTGCTGACAATACTACTTATTCTGCAGGGGGTGATGAAGTGCCCGGAATGCAAAGACAAGCTGCAAATCAGGATATCTGCAGATGATGTGAGTTCTATTCGACTTTGCCCTGTTCTATGTTCCTTTTTCTTCTCCACTTCTTAAAAACAATTGAGAATTTACATCATGCTTATATATTGGGTGCAATTTTGGAATTCCAAGGCAGTGACAGTGTTATCAAAGGCGAAAAGCGCAAAAAAACTCTAAGGTCCATTGGGGCTTCAAGCGCAAATAAAGCGTGGACTTTAATGAAAAAAGGCGCAACTGGAGAAAAAGTAAAAAATATGTATGTGTAGTCCAAGACTAATAATTTTTGATAAGGTTTTTTTTTTTGATAAGGAACTAATAATTATAAGCATGAATAACAAATATATGGACAAAAAAATTGAAAAAAAAACTACGATAAAGTGAAATATCAATTGTTTAATGTCGCATTTTCATGATTACACTCATTGGTAAGGAATAACATGTCTTAGAGCTTTGATGCAATACTAAAGCGCCCACAAAGCGAGACGAAGCGCCAAAACATGTTTTGAGCCTCGCTTCAGGGCTTAAGCACACCTTTGACAACACTGGGCAATGATTTTTTACTTATCAAGATTTCTTAAGTGCACTTTCCTCATCCATTCCTTTCATAGTTACGCTATGTGATACCTTAAATGTGTTAGGCGAACTTGGAATTCAAGTGCAGTTTGCTTTCTCATATGCAATTTCCCTGTTCTTTTGTTTTCTGGTCATTTGACCCTTTCATATCCTTTTTCTATTTGTGATAAGAATTAGAGACAAAACCTGCAACCAGCGACGAGGTTTGCTTCCATAAGTGGGAGAATGTTTTATCTTGACAATTTGTTTTGCTCATCCATTTTGTGTGCCTCTAAAATAAAATAACATATACGAACAAGATAGTGGCATCTGTGGTTGATTTCTTCACAGCTGATAGATGTTTACTTAGAAGATTTCTCTGGCATAGATTTGTTCCACTATATTGGTTAATGCCACTGAAATGGAGTACATACGCTATCTGTAAAGCAGACAAGGATTCAGCATGAGTCACAAAAATGCATCCATGGGGAAAACTTACAAATCTAGTGAACTGGGAATAGTTTTCCGTACTCTGGACTAAGGAAAAATAGATAGATTGGAAAATAAAACTTGATTAAAAAAAATAATGGAAAATAAAATGAGATCTAGATATTGTCCCTCCTTTTCCCCGATGGGGTTCTTGTTGGCATGAATTTCAACACTAGGGAAAATTTGTTTTTATCATTTTTTTCAGTTTTGATTTATTTATAGTCATTCTAATGTCTGTATGATCTTTGAATGCTACAGATTATGGAGCCCCCTTGGAAAGCTTATAATATCATGAGAAAGATGGATTATCCTTATGAGGCTAGTGTTTTGTCACCCCTATTTCCATGTTCTTGCAATGAGTTACTGATTACCATAATATGGGGATTTCCTCTTGCATCTAACTTTCTTTGATATGAAGCTTCTTATTTGATCTCATACATCACTGCTTGAAAACACTTTTTTAAAGAATCTTATGCTTTAGTAGGGAGGTGCAGAAAGGAGAGGAAAATAAAGAAGAATGTTTTCCTTCCTATTTTTTATAGAGAATATCTCTATTCTGTGGGGTGTAAAGGAAATCAGCTTCTTCTTCCTCTAGTGAAGTGATTATCCTATTTACCAAAGTGTCTTGCTCTATTGTAGATATGTGGAAATTCTCAGAATTTTTTTAAAAGAAGTAACATTTTACCCCTTATTCACTGTTGCAGCATATTGTTGATAGTATGAAGGACCCCAGCATTGCTGCATTTTGGTTGATTACCTTGCCTCAGATAGTGGGAGGATTTGAATATGATGATGATGTCAAGCAGAAGATTTGGTGGCAATATAAGGTTTACTTTGTCTTATGGTTGTCCAAGAGTGTTTTCGTCGCTTTTCCCTTATGATTCGGAATTGCTCTGTTATTCTGAGAATGTTGAGATTTTCTGCAGAGCCATGATAAAGTCTTAAATGCATGTAAATTTTGAGCGCTATTATTGCTAAGTTTGAAACAGGAAAGGAAAAGGAAGCCGATGCAACAGACAAGATTACATTCTTCTCAAGTCTCGCTCCCTATGTGCTATAACTATATCCCCATTGTTCAAAAGAAAATTCATATCTGCAAAATTGGAAGGGATAACACAGAACTTGTAGAACTCACTTTCTTATGCTACTTTGCAAAAACATCAAGCACTATTTACTATATTGGTAGAATGAAGTTTGTCCACTAAAGCATACATAGGAAAGTCCTGAATTCTACAATAAGCTTGAAAGTAATCTCTAGTATCTTCTCAAAGTCTCCAAGTGCAAATCATACAATCTCTCTTTTTCTCTTTGTAATGCGCAAAAGTAAGTTTTGGAGTCTACTTAAACATCAAGAGTTCATTATCTAACTGATTGTGAATTTAGGACTTATGCATGTAGCTAAATACCCATGGCCTGTGGTAGACGCTATAATTTGAGTTATTTCATCCTCAAGCATGCTTGATATTCTTTTTCTTTGTGCGGAAACATGTTCATCTGAGCGTACTCCTTTAAGGATTGGGATTGATGTATTAGTAAGAAATATCATGTTCCTTATTCATCTATGTTATTCTATTCATCTATGTTATTCTGTTCAAATTATTATTTATTACAAAATTCTCACCAAAGATTAACCATAGTAGAGTTTCAACCGAAGTCACTAGTCAGCCTTATCCCATTACTGGGTTGAGATACAGGAATTTGTTTTCTCCATTCTGCTCTATTACAAACATCCACCACTCAGTCTTAAGTCATCACATGTTTTTGTTGACTTCTTTGTTGTTCTTCTCTTTTTCTTCCCTTCTTTAAGGATAAATTATCCTAATTCTCTATTGAGGAGTCCCACCATAGAGTTTTATGAGCAATTGAGCTGTGACAGAATCCAGAGAAAAGCTATATGGACTCTTAAACTCGTTGAAGAAGATGACTTAATAGTTGTTGTCTATGATTATTAATGAAGTTCAAAATTTTTGGTATACTTGCGGAATTAGCATATTGACAAGGAGCCAAGATTTCGTTAATGGCTTATGTAGTCTTATTGCATTCCAGGAATCTATGCGATATGATCAACTTCGAGATGTGGTGGCGAAGAGAAAACCTGGATGGGAGTATTTGCAAGATGTATGACACATTTCTTGGGGTAAATATGTCTTGATAATGTTCAGATCAATTTTCTTGACTATATTATCTTTACAGGCCTTGATCTCTATTGACCCCAGCCGAGCTAGGGAAGATCCTGTTATTGTGAAGAACATTCCTTACTTCAAGGCCAAGAAAGCTCTGGAGGCAGAAGTCATGAAGCTTGACCCTCCAGCGCGTCCTCAAAAGTGGGGGGTGTGTTATCCTCACTAAAATTTTCAACTATTTCTGGTTATATTTTGTTCAAATGCCTGCTAATTTCTGGATGGTTCATCACCCTTTTTGGCTAACCAGTAACCTATCTAAATGATGAAGTAAAATTTTGGATAGATGTTACTCCCTCCGTTTCAATTTAAATGATTGGTTTGACTTGGCACAAAGTTTAGGAAAAAAATGAAGAAGACCTTTGAAATTTGTGGTGCTAAAAGCCTAAGGGGCAAAAGCATAGTGGGGCCATGATATTTGTGTGGCTATAAAAGCTTCTCATTAAGGTTAAAGTGGGTAGAATGAAAAGTTTAAAGTTAAATTATTTCTAAATATTGAAATGTGTCATTCTTTTTGGGACGGATTAATAAGGAAAGTATGTCATCTAAATTGAAACGGGGAGTAGAGGTTTATCTTGGATTATTTAATAAATTACTGTTGTACAAATAGATGATTTGTTTTTGCGACAAATCATTTTATAGCAACTAAAAGATAGAGAAAACTCTGCTTCTATCTACTATCCTATGTCTGTTTTTAAATTCCTCTATAGCAATATCTTAAGCAAGTAGTAATTGATTTATGGGAAAATTCTCTTGTTCTTCTATTGTTGTTGTTATTTTCCTTATTCATATGGAGTGATACAAACATTGGCAGGAGTTGAACCTTCCACTAGACGCGTCTTCTTGGAGTGAAGAGGACCTCAAAGATCCAAAAAAACTATATGAGATGACAGTTCTTCTTAATGCCCAAAGAGAAATTGCCGAAAAGATGCTGGATGCTCAGTGGGAAGCAAAGTGGAGAGAAGAAAAGGTTGGCCATCTTAGAGTTTTGTTGAACTTTATGCTTGAGCATGGTTACAGTTTCATACCAATATAGCAATTTGCATGTATTGTCCTTTCTTGAGATATAAAGGAAAATAGGTTGAACATGGAGGTTTCTGATTCTTTTTTCACCCTGTTCAATCTAGAAAAATTTGGCATTTTCCCATAAACATGCACACTTTAATTTTCCCAACAATTTTACTGGTATAACTGCTACAATGGAAAGCAATACTGACCATTTCGAAAAAAGCTGCTATGATAGAAAGCTTTTGGCATTGTTGTTCTGTCACAGAAGGGAAAACCTTATTTGGATGTACGGCCCCAGTTTTGTAAAATAATATAAGTTCCATATTAGATGTACGGCCCTAGTTTCGTAAAATAACTTTGAAGTTCCATATTAGATGTATGTGATTATGCCCCTCTGCTTTGTTGTCCCTCCTGTGGCTTCTTTGGTCTTTGCCGACTTTGTGAAGTATGCTTGGTCCATCGTTTTACATAGTGGCTGTACTGAAGTACAAATTTGCATTCTTATGGTGGCTAGCAATTTGGATGTCCCTTCAATGAACTGGTTAAGCATTTGCGAATAGTCAATATATCTTTTGCCTCAATAAATGATTCCTTTCCCAGGTGGGATGTTCTTCTATTAAATTTATTTCTTACTAAATCCTAGAATAGTCTCATAACATACTCTTCCAAAAGTATTTGAAATTTTAAGTTTATGAAAACAGACTCCAACACAACTTGTAGGGCAGAATGTTACAGCATATCATAAAGTTGCACCTTAACTAAATGATTTTCTAGCTGAAAAGTCTCGGCTATCTCCTTCAGAGTTATTAACTGTAATCTGTAAATTCTTGAAATACGCATTGTTCCTCGAGCCGAGGATCTATTGGAAACATCATCTCCACCCTCACAAGGTAGGGGTAAGGTCTGCGTACACGCTACCCTCCCCAGACTCCACTTGTGTGATTCCACTGAGTGGTGGTTGTAAATTCTTGAAATTCATGAAAACAATTTTGAGAGCAATCTAGGACATGCAGTCCTTCAAAGTCATATTTCTGGGATGCAGATGACCGGCAATGCTGGATACATGTTTTTCGTCTGCGTAGCTGGTCTCTGCAAGTTGATTGAACTTACAATTGTTTGATATATTTTTCCTGTATCTTCGTACAACTAGAAACATTTATGTTGCTGATTTTAGTTGCTGATATGTTCTCTCATCTGTTCATATCTCAGCTTAACAAAATGTTGGAGGAGAAGGTCCGGCCATACATTCAGAATATTGACAATACTTTACTTCCTCAGCCTATCATCATGGAGTCTGAAAGGAATCAGGATCAAAAGGTACTTTTGTCTTCTTGGGTAATCAAGTAAAAAATGCCTAAAATGCGTGATGCATTAAAAAAATAAATTAGTTAACTTGATAGGAGTGATGGTAAAGTGTGTTAACAGTATCCCGCCAAACGCATTGCCAAAACGCTTACTTCAGATTCAGATTTCTTTAGACACCGGAAGTAACGCGTTTTCAGATCGTTTTGAAATTATGTAAATCAGTATACACCAGCACTTCACCTTTTGCTACACATGAATGCAAATATTTGAATTGGACCATGTAACGAAACATTGAACACATTGTGGTCTTTACTTTCTGACATAAACTGTCTGCTAGGTGGTCTCACTATCTGTTCCCTTTGCTACACATTTCCAACGATATGTAAACGGTTTCTAAGAATACATTAGATTCATTAACTCATTGCTAAATTGGTGCAGAAAAAGCCTGGACGAAGGAGATGGTGGTTGTTCTGATGGTCTTCGCTAAAGCCAGTACAAATATCAAATGCTTATAGCAGATTTTGGGGTAGATTGCACCACTTTGTGTTTCTTTTTTTCCTGCGCTTTATGTTCTATTCAAGTGTCTGTTGTACGTAGCAAAGTGAAGTTGTAGTCTCTCTTTCCCTCCCCTTTCACTCTCTATTTATTTATGCTATGTTACCCTACAAAACAACAATATGCATAGGCAGACTATATGAATTTCTTCCTAGTCTTTCTCCCTCCTTCCTTTATTATTATTTTTTCCCTCGTAGAGAAACAGTTTGTGGAAGAAAAGATTCCCACATACGAAACAATTCAAACTTGGTTTGCTATTAATTTTTAATTTTTATTCTTTTTTTTCTTTTGTCGTTTAATGTTGGGGGCAGATTTGCTTTCTATAACTACAGGTTTTCATTCCCCTACCAAATTAATTATCATTTTAAATCACCTTGTTTGGTAGGCAGTTGGGAGCAATTTTGTCTTAGGCCCTCCCCTCAACTGGAGCATGCGACTTGGCACAAAACGATCACTCTCAGACCAAGTATGAGTAGTTGTATCTCACATTGCTCTATGAAAGAGACTTGACCTAATTTGGCTGGCCAAGCAATTTAAGGGAAAGAAGGTCGATAAATTGAGTACTCCTATAAAAAAAGGTCGATGCTCATGATGAACTTCCACTTCAACTTTTTGACCGAGGAACGACAACTCAAAAAATAACGCAAGGATATGATAATAACTTATTTGCAATGAATCTTTACATTAAATTAATCGATGCATGACGCATATTTTATGCAAATGAGGTTCCTTTCACCATTTCTTTACATTTGGGGTGCACATGCTTTGGGTTTATCTGAATTCATAGTTTTCGCTCCTGCTTTGTATTTTTACTCAAAAAATCATTAAATATGTACAAATAATAAATTTTGAACTCATTAAATTAAATAAGATGTGGTAGAATTACGAATTTAAACTCATAAAATTCAAATTTTGGATCAGCCACATGTAGAATTATGTTAGGTACCAAATGAATAGGCATACTAGAAACTTCTCCATATAAATATCACGGCAATGCACACGCAGAGGAGGCAATTTGGAACAACACTGATTCTTCTGAAGTATACACATAAGTTTCACCTTGCAGATTTGTACTAATATACTATACACACTTTTTGTTAGTTATTTTTTAAAATTTACATTAGTATACTTTTCTCTAGTGTTCTTTCATTGCTGCAATTTTTTTTTTTTTTTTTTTTGTGTGGTAACAACAGTGAATAGTACCATTAAGAACAACAAATAAACAAAACACCTAAAGAGCACCTAATCCCACAACCAGTGAAACTTAGGCCTCAGAACAATCACTAATTACACAGCAAAACTTGCAAAAACAACTCTACATTTATGCATTCTCTTAGACAAGTTAAGTAAATCTATCCTCTATAAAATTTTCTTCTTAATATGTATGACTACTACCTCAGTATGTATATTTACTCCTTTAATTAATTTCCAATTCCTAGCTCTTCATGTATGATAGATCATAGCCCCCAAGATTGCAGCTATCACCTCCTTCTTGAATTGCTTTCAATGCTTCCTTCTGATTCTGGCTAGGACATTTTGCACCTCTCTAGCTTATTTGAATTCTAGTCCATTGCATAGGTTTTTTTTTGACAGTTTGAGTCCAAGTGCAAATGTGCAATCCACAAATAAGTGTTGCTGATAATGAATTTAATAATCTCCATTTCTATAGGTCCCAATAATGATAATGTAACTTCTTGTTGTAAAATAGTTCCCTCTAGGAGTTAGATGTACCTCCATGCTCATTGCATGTATTCTTTTAGGAAGTCTAGTTTCTTTTAATACCAACTGCAATCTCGTGAAGCTTTATTTATTCATATGTACAATCCTAAAGATAATCTCTATAGGTGTGTTTGGTATGACGGAATTTCTCATTTTTCACTGTTTGGTCGCACAAAATAGTTTGGAAAATATTTTCTTAGATATCACATTTTTCTGAGATTGGAGGAAAATGACTTCCCTAGAAAAAGTTAGGAAAACACTTTCCAAAAACTCCACCTACTCTCACATCTAATCTCAACCCCCTCCTCCTTCACTCGCCTACCCCGCCCACCTCTCTAAAAATATTTTTTTCTTTTTCATCACCTCCCATCCCACCCCGCCGCATTTTTTTTAACCTTTTTTGTATTATTCAATTTTCTGCACAATCACCCTACCCCCACCACCGCAAATTTTTTTTTTTGTATTTTCAATTTTTTGGTTTCTATTTTTTCGTTTTTCTGCAACATTCCCTCCCACCCCCACCCACCCCCCCCCCCCGAATTTTTTTAACCTTTTTTGTATTATTCAATTTTCTGCACAATCACCCTACCCCCACCACCGCAAATTTTTTTTTTTTGTATTTTCAATTTTTTGGTTTCTATTTTTTCGTTTTTCTGCAACATTCCCTCCCACCCCCACCCACCCCCCCCCCCCGAATTTTTTTAACCTTTTTTGTATTATTCAATTTTCTGCACAATCACCCTACCCCCACCACCGCAAATTTTTTTTTTGTATTTTCAATTTTTTGGTTTCTATTTTTTCGTTTTTCTGCAACATTCCCTCCCACCCCCACCCACCCCCCCCCCCCGAATTTTTTTAACCTTTTTTGTATTATTCAATTTTCTGCACAATCACCCTACCCCCACCACCGCAAATTTTTTTTTTGTATTTTCAATTTTTTGGTTTCTATTTTTTCGTTTTTCTGCAACATTCCCTCCCACCCCCACCCACCCCCCCCCCCCGAATTTTTTTAACCTTTTTTGTATTATTCAATTTTCTGCACAATCACCCTACCCCCACCACCGCAAATTTTTTTTTTGTATTTTCAATTTTTTGGTTTCTATTTTTTCGTTTTTCTGCAACATTCCCTCCCACCCCCACCCACCCCTCCCCCCACACCAATAATTTAAAACAAAATATTTTCAGTGATGGTTTTTTCATTTTTTCGATTTACATGTTCAAAATTTTGCGAGTTCCAAAGTTATGAGTTTAGAGGTTAATGTGTTTGGAAGTTTGCAGGTTTAAAAATTATAGAGTTTACGAGTTCAAAAGTCTGTGGGTTCGAAAGTTTGGCAGTTCAGAAGTTTATCAAATTTATGGGTTAGGAAAGTTATTGGTTCGAATGTTTATTCATGTTTATTGTATCTAAATTATTTATGAATACTCTTGAGAAGAGTTATATTCCTTAATTTGTGTACCAAACATCGAAAAATGAGTTAAGATTACTACTTGTTTTCTAAATTTTTTTTTTCTGTTATACCAAACACAACCTACATTTCTATCAATTTCCTTTATAATACTTTGTGGAAAGATAAATACAAACCCCCAAAAGCTGTTGATTGAAAACAAGACAAAATTTATTACTTGAAGCCTCCCTACATATGATAATTGTTTGGAGTATATAAAATAAATCCTGCTAGTACTCTTCTCAATCAACTAGTAACATTCCAACATGCTCCTTTTCTTAGGAGGAATGGAAAACCAAGATATTTTACAGGAAAAGAACCTTGTGAGAAGCCTGTCTTAGCCAACAATATACTTATAAATAGTATTTCTCTCATGTATTTGAGAGTTGTTTACTCTTAAAATTGGATAAACAATTAAACTTATAATGTGATTTTAAGGATACGTGTTTTCACTTGATACTAACTGATAAATATGAAGATCAATAATAGTAATTAACAATAAAACAAAGCAAACCAGTGTTTGAATGGAACTCAGCCTCGAGTTAGAGTACCCTCGAACTGATTGATGCAAGAATAGTTTAAGACGTCTGTGAATAATGTCTTACAAATGATTAGGACCCTTCCCTCCCATTATATAATAGAGAAATTCTGCTTATGGTATAACTCTAGTTACAGAAGAAAATCCCATGATTGGCTAATTAACCCTTTCTGATTTGATTCGTTCCGAGATTTATGCCACGATCCTCGACCAGTCACAGATATCTCGCTTTTCTGTTATTGCGCCATCTTCGACCTTGCTCGAGCTCTGTCTCATTTGGCTTCGATCGCTATTAGCCTCGATCTCGACAGGTTCCTCAATTCCGAACTCGGTACCTTGTCCTCGCGGTTTAGTTTGTTCCGTTACGAGATCGACCCTCGATGTAACTTCCTGATCTCAGTCAAATAGCAAAATTGGGTGGGCCCAATTTTAATCGTATCAGATAGTCCCTTCGTTTTTTGGAGTGAAACGACAAGAAACGAATTGAGCCTTCAATTTTTACCTTGACCTGTCATGACGTCACCCTCGTGACATACGCGGTGGAAGTGACCGAAACGTCTCGTCGGTACAGTTTTCCAAGGTATTAATGTATGTTAGTTGGTGGTCGGCCACTAGTGGCTTTGAACCATCGCCGTGAATCCAATAAATATGCCTCTTTTTACACTCTTTCAAACTTTACCTTTAACCTTCTTTAATCTCCAAAGCTTTCCCCATCTTCTAAGTTTCTCTCTTCTGCAAGATTTTCGGGTTTTATTGTTAACCTATCATCAAACTCTGTCATCTCCTTTATTCTTCAAACTCAAACAAGGATGGCAAAAACGTCCAAAACATTTCCCCAAAAGGAAAATGCTTCTTCATCACGGCCGACCGGTGACAAAACACCGGTGGAGCCGTGCCCTGAGGAGTGTGTTCCCGGAGGTCCTTACTTCCGACTTTAAAATCAAGAAAACTTCCTCGGTCCCTAGTCGATGCGAGCCAATGTCAAGGTACATATGCTCGATAACTGAGGCCTTCCTCAAGCAGTTAAAGAGAGACTGCAATTGGGAAGACAAAGAGGTGGTGATTCCAACCCCGAAGAAAATATCACCACCCACATGAAAGGGTTTCTGAGTGTTTACACTTACTCTTTCACGTTGGCTCCCCCAACCCTGTCATCGTCGATTTCTACCGTCAGTACCAGATAACCCTAGGCCAAATCCATCCCTCCTTTTGGCGAATTATCATCCTGCTCCAATTCTTTGGGAGAAAATTCGAGGGGATGTCTTTCACCCTCGACCACCTCATTAGATTGTACATCCCCCGTCTCTATCGAGGTGGGTTGATAAAACTCCAGCGTCGAGCTACCAAGGTGCTGTTCTCGAGCATAGATGAGGACAAGGATCGAGGCTGTTCGAGTGAGGACTTCCGACCTAATCCCGGTAGAGAAGATGCCATTTCCTGAGAAATGGAACATGAAACATAAGTATTATCTCACTGTTAGCTTCCATGTATTATTTCATTCTGTTACATCCCGTACTTTAATATTAGGATGAGTCGTTGTAATCCATATGAGCTTGAAGGGGTTAAGACCATTCATGAGGTTATAGAGGGATTGTCAAGAGAATCGGCTCAGGTATGTTAAGGTTATCCCTTCTTTCTTTTGGCATGATCTGAGTAACGGTACGTAAACGTAATGTTATTTATAAGTATTTCTACTCTTAGCAGTTAAGGATGTCTATGTTATTTATTCCTGTAAAATAATACTCAAGCATGTCTAAATATGTCCCTAAGTCCCTAATGAGGTATATGATAGATATGTTAATGTTTATAATATAATGATATATGTACATGCATCTTCATGCATTTACCACCGTGCTACGACCGGTCGGGCAGTTACCACCGGTTGGGAAGTTATGTATCATTATTTACCACCGGTCGGGAAGTCATGCATATTCATTTACCACCGAGCTACGACCGTTTGGGCATTCATGCATTTACCACCGAGCTACGACCGGTTGGGCAGTTACACATTTACGATCGAGCTATGGTTGGTCGGGCAGTCATGCATTTACCACCGCGCTACGGTCGGTCGGGCAGTTACAACTAATCAGTTGGGCAGTCATGCATCATACGATATGGATAATAGTCTCAAATAGAAGCACTGTATATATATGAGTATAATAAGTATGCTTACGGTGGCACTTCAGAGATTCAGGTTGATTCTTATATGTCTTTAAATAATGTTGACTTATTTTATGTTTCAGTTCTGCTTTACATACTCAGTACATTATTCGTTACGTTGTATTCATGCATGCAGGTATAGATAATCAATTTGACGATCCCTCGTATAAGACGAGATATGAGTATAATAAGTATGCTTACGGTGGCACTTCATAGATTCAGGTTGATTCTTATATGTCTTTAAATAATGTTGACTTATTTTATGTTTCAGTTCTGCTTTACATACTCAGTACATTATTCGTTACGTTTTATTCATGCATGCAGGTATAGATAATCAATTTGACGATCCCTCATATAAGACGAGATTGGCATTCAACGAAGGATCGGTAAGACTCCACCTCATTCAGAGTGCATCCGAGTCCATAAATCATCGTGTCAGAGTTTTGCTACAGACTTATGGGTAGGTCGGTACCCTGTCCCATTTGATGGCAAATAAGCTTAGAGGCTTTGTAAACAGTGGTTCATTTTGTACAGTATGTCAGAGGCCTTGACGACCCATATGTATTCATGTTTTAGGAAAGATGGTTCATTGATATAGTATTTTCCCACTTATAGTTATACATTATCAGTTGTGGACATGTGGGCCCATGATGGTTAAAAGAAAAAAAATGAGTTACAAAGTGGTTCACTCGGGCCAGTTTGGCACCGGGTGACAACTACGTCTCCCAGGTTTGGGATGTGACACATTCCTTTGCCTTTTCTCATTAATGTCTTTTTCCATGATGTAGTGGATTTCTTGGATGCCCGGTGCGATTCCTGACCTCGAGAGCTGGGTTCGGAACCTGGTCTCGACCTTTACGTACGCCGAGCGCTGTTGGCGCGATTTAACAAAAGGCCGATGGGAGGCCAAGAATCATGGTAAGCCCCCTTTTCATATATCTGATGATTTGATCAAGATATCCTTCTTATACTTATTCAATTTTCTCGTTTGTAGGTCTGGAAAAATATGCGGTCATGAGGCCCCTGTCTGGCGAGGAGGAGACTTCGGCCCCAGTTTTGAAACCGGTGAAAGATAAGAAGAGGAAAAGGAACTCGACCTCCGAGGTCCCAAAACCCAAGAAAAACCCTGTTCGTACGCCCAAGACAGATACTATTGCCCTTCCCCCGGATGTACTTCAGCGACTAAGGGAGGAAGAAGAAGAAGAAGAAGAAGAAGAAGAATAAAAAGAAGAAGACGGTTTCGTACTAGCGGCCCAAGTGAAAAAGACCATCGAATCCCCAAAGGTCGCTGAATCGGTTGTGGTTGATGAGATCCCGGCTCGAGCTGAGGGGGTCTCGGAAAAGGACTCGGGCAAAGTCCCAGATTCATTGGAGATCGAAGACACCTCCCACTGAAATGAGCAAACAATGGGTACGTCTGAAGGGGCCAGCTCCGAAACCCTTCGAAGAAAAGAGAATTCCCTAAGAGACCCACTTGGAGAAATTGAAATTGGAGATTCACCAACTTTGCCCGTATTTTTCGAGGAGGCAATTCGGGAGGCCCAAGCTATGAAGACCCCCCGAGGTAGACGGAGCCTCTGAAGGGGAAGACCCCTTCTGAGGTTATTTTTTGGGGTCGAAGATTCTTCCGACATGAGTGAAGCGTCCAGCCTCTTCGATGAGGCTCAACGAGTCCTGAATCGGGTAAGTCTTAATTCCCTTTGTCGATTTCATACTTTACTTTTATTTCTTCTTTTCGTGTCTTATTTTTTTTATTCTTTCCGTATAGGCCTTGGCACTCCACCAGGAGGCATTTTCCAAATCCCGAGCTGAGCTGAGCCGACGTGAGGCCGACCTTCAAGGGCTTTCTGAGGAAAGCAATGCCCTTAAACTTCTCTGCGGGCAAAAAGATGAGGAGATCAAGGACCTCCGATCCGAATTGTCTAAGGCTTACAAGGATCAGACCGACTTGATCGAGTAGATAATGACAATCTTAAAAGCTCATGGGCTTGATTCAGGAACGATGGCTAACACTTCAATCTCACAGTTACATCAGAAGGTCGAGATGATTAAGCAGTTCTGTGAGAAGGTCAACATGATGAAGGCGGAGCCCTTGGGGTGGAAAGAAAATATGGACCTCCTCGCCTCGGAGAAAGAGGCTGCTCGAGCCTAGCTGTCATCAGTAGAAAATCAGCTTCGGAGCGTGAATGAGAAATTCTTGGCACATGCCAAGAAGATAGAGGAGCTCGAGGCTCAGCTGGCTGCCGAACTTGCTAGGGCCAAATCGGAGGCTGAGAAGGCTAAGGTCGAGGCGGATCGTGGCCGTTTACCGTTTTGATGCTGAGGCTTCTCAATCCCAAGCAAGAGAATCTGTCGAGACCGCCCAAACTCGGGAATTGGGTTGCCGAACTTGCCAAGTGCCAATCTCGGAGAGACCCCCTTGAGGAGATCCATGCTCGGGGTTTTGATCTTACTGATGAGATTCAGAAGCCAAAGAGCACGAAGATGATGCTAGGGCACTGTCCTCCTTCGATGACGATGACCGAAGCAAGAGCGGGTCTGAGGATGGGGAAGACCCCGATGGAGAAGAAGCTGCCTCCGAGGAAAATTAGGAATCTTAGAATTTTTTTTGATTTTTTTGTGTAGGACCCTGACCAGTCCTTTGTAAATATCTTCATATGTATAAAACATTTCTTTATTTCTCTATTTTGTCTTTATCTCGACTTCTGCCTTGTGAAAAATTTTGATTCGCTTATGCCTTATGAAAATTTTAATTCACTTATTTGTTCGTAAGTTCGAAGCTTAGGCATCTTGATCGAAGTCGGACTAATATAGTTTTTATAGTTGAGTGAGTACTCGCTCGAAATCGAAATAGGATGACCCTTAGGTCTTAGTTGATTCAGGATGATTCCTCGAACCCAGAAAATAAAACGGCCCTTAGGCTCTTGAATTGGGCTGATATGGCCTCAAAAGAATGGATTTTTTCCCTTTTCGTCTTAAAAGTTAATCATAGAGGTTTAGTAATACGATCATGTCAATTTTTTGAGCGGCAGTCCCCGAGTATGGGGTAAGTTGTTTGAACTTCTGTTGTAATCGGCCCTTAAGCCAGTTTCCACAATAGATCATAAGTTTAAAATTGTAAAGTATAAAATTTTCTAAGGCATGGAACATCTGGTAAGGAAAAATACTTATTTCAATAGATTATACATGCATACATATTTTTGCATTAGGGCTCGAATAATCTACATGGATACGGTTCATTCGACCGTTTGACCATTTACAGAATTTACCCATCGACCTGTTGACACGAAGTATTTTTCTTGTAATCATCTGAGGATGATGCCCCCCAGTATTTGAGGTTTATTGTAAATAAGCCTCGGATACTGTTGAATTGCCCTAAGCTAGAACGAATAATGGTTGCCTTGTTAAAAACCTCGCCGGAAAAACCCATTTGGGACAAAAACAGGTCTAAGGGAAAAAGAGTGCAACACGTGCTTTTAGACCTAAGGAATTCGTGTTTGGAGAACCCTTCGATGTCTTCGATCGAACACCTACAACTGGTTAGTATAAAATCAAATGAAAATAAAGAAAGGTCGTACCTTAGCAGTAATATCGTTTGAGGTGCGATACGTTCCAATTGTTTGGTAATTGTTCGTCGTTCATCATGCCAAGTTTGTAGGATCCTTTTTCGACGATATCGAGGACCTGATACGGTCACTCCCAGTTAGAGCCAAGTTTTCCTTCTTTTAGGTCTCGAATATTGAGGGTAACCTTTCTCAGAACCAAGTCCCCGATTTTAAAGTGTCGAAGATTGACTCTTCGATTATAGTACCTTTCGATCCGCTGGTTCTGTGCGGCCATTCGAACAAGGTCAGCTTCCCATTTTTCATCTCGCAATTCGAGGTTTGTATTCATAGCCTCGTGATTTGACTCTTACGTTGCATATCGAAACTTGACGCTAGGTTCCCCGACTTCGACCGGGATCACAACTTCGGCGCTATATACTAAAGAGAACGGTGTTTCCCCCTTACTGGATTTTGACATTTTTCGATACGCCCAAATGACCTCGGGTAATATTTCTATCCATTTTCCCTTAGCATCATTCAATCTTTTCTTAAGATTTTGAATGATGGTCTTGTTTGTCGATTTTTTGCATGTCCGTTCCCACTAGGATGATATGCGTTGACAAGATCCTTTTTTATTTTGTGGTCTTCGAGAAACTTCGTCACTTTGCTGCCAATGAATTGCTTTCCATTGTCGCATACGATCTCGGCAGCATCCAGAATCGGCATATAATGTGGTCCCATATGAAGTCTATGACTTCTTTTTCTATGACTTTCTCGAAGGCCTGTGCTTCAACCTACTTAGAGAAATAGTCATTCACAAACAAAATGAATTTAGCTTTACCTGGGGCCGACAGTAGAGTGCCGACGATATCCATTCCCCATTTCATGAACGACCGTGAAGATAGGACTGAATGAAGTTGTTTACGGGTTGGTGGATCATCGACGCATATCTTTGGCATTTGTCGCACTTTTGAACAAATTCTTTAGTATCCATTTCCATATTGGCCCAATAGTATCCTGCTCTGATGACTTTGTGAACCAATGATTCCGCGCTGGAATGATTCTCACAAGTGCCCTCATGAATTTCTCGTAGGGCGTAGTTGGTGTCTCCGGGACCCAAACATATTGCCAACGGTCCATCGAACATCCTTTTATGTAGTTTTCCATCTTTGGCCAATGTGAATCGTGCGACCTTCGTACGTAGAGTCCTCGATTCCTTAGGATCCGATGGAAGCTTCCCGTTTTTTAGGTACTCGATATATTTATTCCTCCAATCCCAGGTTAGACTTGTGGAGTTTATTTCGGCGTGACCTTCTTCAACTACTGACCTTGAAAGTTGAACTACAGTCCCCGAGTTAATTTCGTCATCTTCGACCGGTGACCCCAAATGTGCAAGGGCATCGGCCTCGCTGTTTTGTTCTCGAGGTACATGTTGTAGGGTCCATTCTTTAAACTGATGTAGTGTCACTTGTAGTTTGTCCAAGTACCTCTACATTCGATCTTCTCGAACCTCAAGGGTTCTGTTGACTTGGTTTACCGCAAGTAGGGAATCACATTTGGCCTTGATGACCTATGCTCCCAAACTCTTAGCTAGCTCGAGACTTGCAATCATGGCCTCATACTCGACCTCATTGTTAGTTAACTTGGAAGTTTTGATAGACTGTCTAATTGTATTACCTGTGGGTGGCTTCAAACTCATGCCTAGCCCGAACCCCTTCACGTTCGAGGCGCCGTCTGTGAAGAGGGTCCATACCCCCGATGATGTACCCGATTTTAATAATAGTTCCTTTTCGACCTCGGGTACGAGAGTTGGCGTAAAGTCGGCCATGAAGTCCGCTAAGATTTGAGACTTGATGGCCGTTCGGGGTTGATACTTGATATTGTACACACTGATCTCGACGACCCATTTGGCCAATCGGACCGAGAGTTCGGGCTTATAAAAAATATTGTGAAGAGGATAAGTAGTCACCACACAGATCGGGTGACATTAAAAATATGGTTTTAATTTCCTAAAGGCGCTTATTAGGGAAAGCGCCAATTTTTCTAAGTGTGAGTATCGGGCCTCAGCCTCACCTAAAGTTCGACTAACATAGCAGACAGAAAATTGCGTACCTTGCTCTTCTCGAACTAGGACCCCACTTACCGTGACTTCCGAGAATGATTAGTACAAATAGAGTTGCTCGTCCTCTTTCAGAGTATGAAGCAGTGGCGGGCTTGAAAGGTACCATTTTAATTCTTCTAATGCTTGTTATCATTTCGGGGTCCATGCAAATTTGTTCTTCTTTTTTAGCAGCAAGAAGAATCGATGGCTCCTATCTGAAGCTCTCGAGATGAATCGGCCTAGGGCAGTTATACACCCCGTTAATCTTTGTACAACTTTAACATTGTCCACGACTGTGATGTCTTCGATTGCCTTGCCCGAACCGACCTCGAATGCACATTTCTCCGGGTTAAGTTTCATGTTGTACTTCCTTAGTATATCGAAGGTCTCCTGCAAATGTTTCAAATGGTCCTCTGCTCGCAAGGACTTAACTAGCATATCGTCAATATAGACCTCCATTGATTTACCTATTTGTTCTTCAAACATTCGATTTACTAGGCGCTGGTAAGTAGCACCAACATTTTTTAGTCCAAACGACATTACATTATTACAATAGGTGCCGTACTTAGTGATGAACAGAGTCTTTTCCGGATCCTTCGGGTTTATTTGTATTTGATTGTACCCGGAGTAGGCATCGAGAAAACTAAAGATCTCGTGGCCGGCCGTGGCGTCGATCATGCGATCGATATTTGGTAGAGGAAAAGAGTCTTTAGGACATGATTTGTTTAAATATTTATAGTCTACGCACATTCTGAGTTTGTTCCCTTTTTAGGGACTACGACTATGTTTACTAACCATTCAGGATATTTTACTTCCCGAATGGATCCTATTTTGAGAAGTTTGGTTACCTCGTCCTTGATGAATGCATGTTTTACCTCGGACTGTGGCCTTCTCTTTTGTTTTACCGGGCGGAACTTCAGATCCAAGCTTAATCGATGTGTAGTGACCTCCGGTGGGATCCTTGTTATATCTAGGTGGGACCAAGCAAAACAATCTATAGTATCGATAAGAAATTTAATGGGTTTTTCCCTGAGCTTGGGGGGTAACCTCGTGCCCAAATATACCTTTCGCTCGGGCATGTACTCGATCAGTTTGACTTGCTCCAGCTCTTCGACTGTCGATTTGGTAGTGTCAGAATCCTCGGGGATTATGAAGGATCGAGGGATCTAGTAGTTATCGTCCTCATCCGTTCCCTGCTTCTCCGACTGAGTCGAGGCTGGTGCCTGTGGTTGCTATTTAACCTCTTTTTTTCTCTTTTAGCTCCGATTCCTTTGGTGATAGAAGCATCGATACCGGTATTACTTCATCAACCGCGAACATCTCTTTGGCAGCATGTTGTTCCTCGTACACCATTTTTACCACATTCGGTGTCGGGAATTTCAGCATTTGGTGAAGAGTTGAAGGAACTGCCCTCATGTTGTGAATCTAGGGTCTTCCGAGCAGAGCGTTGTACCTCATATCGCCCTCGATAACATGGAACTTGGTTTCTTGAATAGTCCCATCTACGTTTACTGGCAAGATGATTTCGCCTTTAGTTGTTTCACTTGCCATGTTGAAGCCGTTGAGAACCCTAGCTGCGGGCATGATCTGGTCCTATAGGCCGAGCTGCTCCACAACCCTCGATCGAATAATATTGGCCGAGATCCCTGGATCAATTACAACACGTTTAACCTAAATTTTATTCATAAGGATAGAGATTACCAATGCATAATTGTGGGGTTGTGAGATCTCCTCTGCTTCCTCGTCATTGAACGACAAGGTGCTTTCTGGTACATAGTCACAAGTCCGTTTCTCCCTGGTGATCAATACCTTGGTGCATTTGAACACGAGCCCTTGTGGTATGAGAACCCACCAATGATCATATGTATCACGTGCTATGGTTCTTCCTGTTTGTTTTTCCTGTTTGCGTCCTTGTCTCTGAAGTGATTTTTGGCTCGGTCACTCAAAAATTCTCGAAGGTGCCCCTTGTTGAATAGACGGGTCACCTCCTCTCTCAGCTGACTGCAGTCTTCGATTCTATGACCATGGGTACCATGGTATTTTCATATGTTGTGGGGGTTTCTTTGGGATGGATCAGTTTGTAGGGGTCTGGGCCATCTAGTATCTTTGATTCTCCCAATAGCTGACACGATGGTTGATGCGTCGATGCTGAACTTATATTCTAATAATTGTGGTTCTTCTGTGGGATTGGCATGTTTATCGAAGACACTTTTGCTCATGATCCCTCGAGAGCTCTGTCCTCGGTCATTCCTTCGATCATTTCGAACGGGATTGCATCCTAGGCCGATGTTCCTACGATCTGCGTTGTATGGTTGATACCGATCTCTGTTTGATCGGGGTTCTCTGTTGATGTCCCTTTGAACTCTGCCAATGATCCTGTTTGGATAGGTGGAACAGCAAGGGGTCCCCAATTGATCATCCTCGACCCTGATCTTTGATTGGTACCGATTATGCACATCGGCCCAGGTTACTGCTAGATATTCGATTAAATTCTGCTTCAGCTGTCGTGATGCTTCCGAACTCCATCCGTTCAAACCTTGGGTGAAAGACTGAATGGCCCAATCATCTGTGACAATGGGTAGGTCCATGTGTTCCATCTGGAACCGAGACACGAATTCCCTTAACATTTTGTTGTCCTTCTGTTTCACTTTAAAGAGGTCCGACTTCCTAGTCGCAACTTTTATTGCTCCCGCGTGTGCCTTCATGAAGGAATCCACAAGCATGGTGAATGAATCAATTGAATTAGGTGGCATATTGTGATACCATATCATTGCCCTTTTCGACAGAGTTTCTCCAAATTTCTTCAGTAGAACAGATTCGATCTCATCATGTTCTAAGTCATTCCCCTTTATTGCGCATGTATAAGAGATTACATGCTCATTAGGATCGGTGGTTCCATTGTACTTGGGTATTTCCGGCATGCAAAATTTTTTTAGAATAGGCTTCGAAGCCGCACTTGGGGGGGGGGGGGACAGCTTCTGCACGAACTTCTTCGAGTCCATACCTTTCAAAATCGGTGGCGCCCCCAGTATTTGGTCAACCCGGGATTTGTATGTTTCTACCTTTTTGTCGTTTGCCTCGATTTTATTTTCTCCTGATTCAATTCGTTTAGTGAGTTCCTCGAGCATTTTTATGATGGTGGGTTCAGTCCTCGATTCATTGGCGTTCGATCTCTCCGGTACAGGTTCAGCCCTGTGAACAACTTCTGGTGGAGGCTCAAATTCGACCCCACTTGGTGCACGATGCTGATTTTGTAGTTGTGCTATAGCGGCTTGTTGAGCCTGTAGCATCTTGATTATAAATTGGAGGCTGACTCCATCATATCCTCCACCCTGCGTACCTCAACCACTAGATCGACCTTCCCTGCATACGCTACCTTCGGGATCAACACCCAAATTTGCATTTAGGGCGACATGTGAACTGATGTCGACGGGATTTGCAATTGGTACTCCCTCGAGATCAGCCTGAGGCACCTCGATCCCTGGGGCGGCTATATTGTTATTTTCCTCGTGAAATCTGAGGCTGTTGTCACCATGTGTGGGTGCTGTTTGTGATTTTGACATGTTTTATCCTGAAAACAAAAACACTTACGAGAACAAGCGTAAAGTAGTATGTGTTAGCGGAATCAGTATTAAGCAATCACTATTATCCTTAGCCTCACGGTGGGCGCCAAACTGTTTACCCATAAAATTGGATAACAGTTAAACTTATAACATGATTTTGAGGATACATGATTCCACTTAATACCAACTGATAAATATGAAGATCAATAATAGTAATTAACTGTAAAATAAAACAAACCAGTATTTGAATAGAACTCAGCCCTCGAATTAGATTACCCTCGAACTGATTGATGCAAGAACAATTTAAAAATATAACAAGCTGATGAACAAAAATATAAGCGAGAAAGAGAATTATATTGCTTTGATGTCTGTGAATAAAGTCTTACAAATGATTAGGACCCCTCCCCCCCTCTTCCCCCAATTATATAATAGAGGAATTCTACTTATGGTATAACTCTAATTACAGAAGGAAATCCCATGATTGGCTAATTAACCCTTTCTGATTTGATTTGTTCCGAGATTTGCGCCATGATCCTCGACCAGTCATAGATATCTCGCATTTCTGTTATTGCGCCATCTTCGACCTTGCTCGAGCTCTGTCTCATTTGGCTTCAATCGCTATTAGCCTCGATCTCGATATGTGCCTCGATTCCGAACTCGGTACCTTGTCCTCGCAGTTTAGTCTGTTTCGTTATGAGATCAACCCTCGATGTAACTTCTTGGTCTCGGTCAAATAGCAAAATCGGATGAGCCCGATTTTAACCGTATACAAGAGTCAAAGTAGGCACGCTCCAAATTAAAACCTTAACATACATTTCTTCAGTATATCCATGCTAACTAGTGTTCAATCACAAAAGAAACTAGTTACTACCTCTATTTCAATATATGTGACATTTTTTTTTATATTTAGTAACAATCTAATTAAATTGGGCCGAGTAATCCAATCACCTTTCTATTGTCCCACTAAATTGAGTCGTTATGTATTGAAAATATTTTAAAGTACTATTACTAAAAAGGAGATGGTGAATCTATTCGATTCCAAACAAATCATATCAAGGATTAGATACGATCAGTGCATGAATAGTGACACTAATAAAAGTGTGAAGGCTCTAGAGTGTATTTTTAACTCAATTGACAATTTGTTTCCATTAAAGTGTTCCTCCTTTTTGGACCCGCCTCCATATTCTACCCTACTAATCAAGGCATTTGCAATAATGATCACAATGCAATAGAGGAGATGATTATTAATTACACATAAACACACAAAATTAAATGACTACTAATTGGCTTGCCGACAGCAAGAACTTTAGGTTTGACCAAACAATTGTTCGTTAACAGTTAGCCAGCAGTCAACATTTTCTGTCGTCCCCACCCCCCATGGATGCATATATTCACATATACACGTAGTTGGTTAGGTGAGTGATTTCTCACGTGGGAGATTCGAAATCGATTCCCCTCACCAGCAGCTTTCCTCTGTCATAGCTCATTGCACATGGCGTGTCTAGTGCGGTTTACATTTCCTGTGTGGTTGGCGAGCTATTGCAAAGTGAGTTGATTACTTAATGCACACCCAAAGAGTATCGGCTGCGGATTTTCGTGGGAATTTTTCAACAAAAAACTGTGTGGTGTAGCTACCTTTTATATACATATTCAATTGAATTTCCTTCGTTGAAAAATTACGTAAAAATATATTTTTTGCATATATATTAAATTCCTTTGACAAATTAAGTTCATATCTTATGAGTGAGATTTTTATATTGTTTTGAGCTCTATTACTCAAATTCCTGAATCTGCTACAAGTTGAACTAATTAAACTTGGCTACGTATAAGACATTTTGCTTAGAACCTTAGCATTGTGCTTCGGTTTGTTTTCTGTTCTTTCAGCGTTAGGGTTGCCTGTCTGCCTGCCTGCTTGTTTGGGGTTACAATTTAAATACTCAAAAAAACACTCATGTGAAGAATGTATATTTCTTTGTCTAAACGTCATCTTATAGCTTGAAATTTTATCATTTAATTCTTCTTTTCTCTCTTACATAGTTTAGGATATATAATATGAAAGACTAGCTAGACAACAGTAGTTAGGAGGTAATTACTAGAATTCAAACACATGCATTAAATCGTTTAGACTGTTTCTTTGTGAAGTCATTTGCTTACTTTTGTCTTGCTTTAGGTAACAACTACGATCTCGTGAAATTTTATTAGTGGTGTCTGATGAGGATAGTGTATACGCAGACCTTACTCCCATCCCGAGAAGATAGAGAGATTATTTTCGATAGACTCCCGACTTTATCTTGCTTTAGGAAATGCTTTGTAAATTAATTACAATCTCGAATTTAATTTACTTACAAAAGCAATGACTTGTGCAAGGACCTACATTTGCCAAAATGTTCCATCCCTGCAGTGGAGTTGTATGTATATGCTTTTATTTTCAAACCGTGACTGAACAACTAGTCACGAAGAGCATTAATGCTTTACTAAAAGAAATTATCAATAATATATATATCTAATTCTATCTATACTTATTTTTCGCGCACGCATTAATATAGTGATTAAATTCTAATAAACGCGAGAACTCCCCCCTCACTATTAGGGGTGTTCATAAAAATCCGAAAAATCGAATCAAACCGATCAAAAAACCCAATATATTTTAGGTTTGGTTTAGATCTGGTTTTGAATTTTAAAGACCGATCAAATTTGGTTTGGTTTTGGTTTCAATCAAAAAATAATCGAAAAAAATCAAACCAAACCGACTATAAAAGTAGCTATTTAAATTTATATTTACATATATAAAAATATATGTATATTTTTTATATAAAGTTTCTAAAATTTATGGTATATATTAGCCATTTATATTTTTAATCTAGTTCTTTGCTATTTAATAATCTAATTCTTTGCTTTTACATTCTAGTTTGATTGATAATTTCCTTTCGGTAAGTATAAAAAAAAAATTTCATGCTAAAAATAAATCGATTTTTAATTGAGTACTTAAATTATTCATCACTATTTTATTCAATCATCATCAATATATCTCGGTAAATGAGTGTTATGTTGAAAATATAGTCGTCGGAATATACGTTTGGTAGTGTATGTCCCATATTTAAGAAAAAACCCGATAAATAACCGAAAAACCGACAAAAATCGAATCAATAAAAAATTGACTTAATTAGTTTGAATTGGTTCCAATATTTAAAAAGTCAACTTAATTAATTTGATTTCTTTTTTAAGAAAAACCGATTCAAATCGAACCATAAACACAGCAACTCACTACTCCGACAAAAGAGAAAGGAACAAGAAAAGAAAATTCAAAGTCACGTACAGCACTGTGTGGCTGTGGGTGGAACCTCTACTTTAAGTTGGGATATTTTCTTTTTGTGTGCTGAGCTATGCCACATATTTAAGAAAATGTGCTTTTATTCTTTTTTCTTTATGTACTTATAAGCTTTTCCTCATCGACTATTACGAAGCATGTTAGAGGTCTTTTGCAATCTATTACTCCTATAATGTATTATTACTTTCGGTGCATTTTAATTGATGTGATCCATAATAATATTTTCAGATATAAAAAAGAATTAATTATTTTTTTAAAAAGTTATCTTTGGAGTAAAGAGCCGAAGAGTATTTGTTATATTTTCAATGAAAAATTAAAGTTAATATAATTAATTTTATTGTTAATTAATGCTAAAAGGTGGATTTCTTAATATGTGTAAAAATAATCAAAAAATCAATTAAAGTAGACCAAAAGGAATAAGTTAATTAGTACGCAATAATGATCACTAATTAGTATTGTGATCAACACAGTATCACAATTCACATCCCTATAAATTAGTGGGGCAAAATGAATAAAAAAATAGTTATCAGCCCATATCATTCATAAAATGAGTTGGATAATAAACTTATTTAAAAATGAGTTAAAGATTCATATTATCCACTTTAAAAAAGGACAACCAATGGAAATCAATGAGTTTAACTATTGCATATCAATATTATCGTTAGTTAATCTATTTTTATCCGTATTAAATATGAATCTGATCGGATAAATTATCCATTTTAATATTACTCATTTTTTGAGCCACCCGCATCCAATCCGACCCGCTTGTTTGCCACCCCTAGTGTAAATTATAATTCTAGGGAATTTGACATAATTTTCAAGAAAAGGGATGTGATAGTATCCAATGGACTTTTAGGTGCATATCTAATCCTCTTTAAGAAAGTAGGGCATCTTGAGTGATGAAGCCATTGTTGTTTTTTGTTAGAAGAAAACAGTGTGACAGTTCACATAGGAAGCAACACGTCAGAGGGTACCATTTATGACAAGTCAATCAATACTCGAGATGCCTCATTCATTTGCATTTGTCCACTTGTAAAAGCTATGCTATATTGATGTTAACTCTCTAGACTTTGATTGTCAATGTGTAACACTCTCATGTCACGACATTGCAAATCATTGATAGATGCATCTCTATTCTCTATTGAGATTTTTTCTCCTAGCACCTAATAACTTGTTTAGCCAACCTCCTAAGCTTATTTTGAAAAGTATTTTTAAGTATATTTAAAAAAAAATTAACAAAAAATAATTAGTATTTGGCTAATAAATTTAAAAATACTTTTAAATAACTATTATCTGACCAAACTTTTAAACAGTATTTCTAAATGTATTTGTTTCAAAAGTGCTTTTTTTAAAAAAAAAACTTTTAGAAAGAAGCTACGTTTTTCTACTTCTCAGAAACTGTTTCTGCTTCTATTCAAAAGTATTTTTTTTCCTCCTAAAAGTTTAGTCAAACACCTTAAACTTGAAAAAGAAAAAATTGACCATAAAATAGCACTTTTGGCAAAAGAAACTTGGTCAAACAGGCTATAAGACAAATAGATACCAGGAGACAAAGATATTATGGCTAAATACTATTCCCTTTATTTCAATATATGTGAACCAAATTTATTAGATATGGTATTTTTTTCAAAAGGAATTTTTTTTGGTATTAAATATATCATAACATGTGTGGTTATAAGACTTTTGAAACTTGTCGTCTTAAATATGTCATAACATTTATGTGGTTATACAAATTTCTCATTAAAGTAAAATAGAGAGTATTAAATTAATTTTAAATTTAGAAATGATTTATTCTTTTTGAAACATATTAGCTTATTCTAGATTTAATTTATTTTAATATATATGATGTTTTAGAATAATATATATATATATATATATATATATATATATATAAAAATAAA
>ML414437.1:550-37378 GCA_005239525.1 Nicotiana knightiana | reverse complement strand
TATATATATATATATATATATATATAATGATTGAAGAGCTCACTCTGAATGTCATTAGCGCGTACGCACCCCAATTGAGTTTAGACGAGGAGGTTAAGAGGTGTTTCTGGGAGGATCTAGACCAGGTTGTGCATCGTATTCCACCTTCTGAGAAATTGTTTGTAGGAGGGGTTTTTATATAATATATATAATAGTTGGAGAGCTCACTCTGAATGTCATTACCGCGTACACACCCCAAGTGGGTTTAGACGAGGAGGTTAAGAGGTGTTTCTGGGAGGATCTAGACCAGGTCGTGCGCCGTATTCCGCCTTCTGAGAAATTGTTTATAGAAGGGGATTTTAATGGCATATTGGGACGAATGCTGGAGGCTATGATGAGGTTCATGGTGGTTTCGACTTTGAGGCTAGGAACGGAGGAGGTGCTGCTTTGTTGGATTTCGCTAAGGCTTTTGAGTTGGCGATATCGAACTTTAGTTTTCCTAAGAGGGGTGAGCATTTGGTTACTTTCCAAAGTACAGTGGCTAAAACTCAGATTGATTATCTCCTCCTCGGGATGGATGATAAAGTTCTACACAAGTATTGCAAAGTTATCCCGAGTGAGTCCCTCGCAACACAACATAGGCTCTTGGTGATGGACGTCGGCATCATAACAAAGAAGAAGAAGTGGGTTATCTGGAGTCGTCCGAGGATCAGGTGGGAAGCTTTGTCTAGGGATAAAGCGCATGAATTGGAGATGAATTTGATGGATATGGGGATTGGAGGAGTAGCGGGGATGCGAATGGCATGTGGACAATGATGACGAACTATATTAGGGAAGCCGTGAAGGAGGTGTTAGAGGTCTCGAAGGGTTACTCCAGGGGGTAGAGAGAGGACTAGTGGTGGAATGAAGAGGTTCAAGAAAAAGTGGAGGCCAAGAAAGCGACATACTTGAAGTTAGTAGAGAGATCAGATGAGGAGGAGAGAAGAGCGAACGGAGAAGGGTACAAGAAGGCTAAGAGGGAGGCGAAACTAGTGGTCACGGAGGCCAAGGATGCAACATTTGGTCGCTTGTATGAAGAATTAGGGGACAAAGGCGGGGATAAGAAGTTATTTTGGTTGGCCAAGGTGAGAGAGAGGAAGACGCGTGATTTAGATCAAGTGAGGTACATCAAGGACGAGGATGAAATGTGTTTAATGGACGAGGCTCAGATTAAGTAGAGATGGCAGACTTACTTTCACAAACTTCTGAATGAGGAGGGGAACAAAGACAATGTGTTGGTGATTTAGAGCATTCCTAACGTCACTGTGATTTTGGGTATTGTAAGCGTATTAAGGTCGAGAGGTCGTGGGGGATATGCATAAGATGAGCAGGGGCAGAGCGACTAGGCCAGATGAAATTCTGGTTGAGTTTTGGAGGTATGTGGGTAGAGAGGGCGTAGAGTGGTTGACGGGATTATTTGACGTTATTTTTAGGACCATGAAGATTCCAGAGGAATGGAGATGGAGTACGATGATTCCGTTGTACAAGAACAAAGGTGATATCTAGAATTGCAATAATTATAGGGGTATTAAGTTGCTTAGTCATACTATGAAAGTGTGGGAGAGGGTGGTCGAAGTGAGGGTGAGGAGGTCGGTGTCTATATTAGAGAACCTATTTGGGTTCATGCCTGGACGTTCAACTATGGAAGCTATCCATCTTATCAGGAGGTTGGTGGAACAATACAAGGATAGGAAGAAGGATTTACACATGGTGTTTATTGACCTAGAGAAAGTGTACAACAAAGTCCACAAGAGAGGTTCTTTGCAGGATAAAGTTGTTCCAGTAGCATACATTAGGGTGATTAAGGAAATATATTATGGAGCTAAGACTCAGGTTAGGACAGTAGGAGGTGACTCGATGCATTTTTCGCTGGTTATGGGGTTGCACCAAGGATCAACGCCAGTCCTTTCCTATTTTCCTTGGTGATGGACGCTCTAACGCACCATATTCAAGGAGAGGTGCCATGGTGTATGTTATTTGCTGATGATATAGTCTTGGTTGATGAGACGCGAGGTGGTGTCAGTGAAAGGCTGTAGGTTTGGAGACAGACCTTGGAGTCTAAAGGTTTCAAGTTGAACATGACTAAGACAGAATACTTTGAGTGCAAGTTCAGTGACGTGACGGGGGAAGCGGACAGTGACGTGAGGCTTGATTCACAAGTCATCCCCAAGAAAGGGAGTTTTAAGTATCTTGGATCTATTATCCAGGGGAACGGGGAGATTGACGATGATGTCACATACCATATAGGGGCGGGATTGATGAAATAGATGTTAGCGTCTGGCGTTTTGTGTGACAAAAAGGTGCCACTAGAACTTAAAGGCAAGTTTTATAGAGCGGTAGTTAGACCGACTATGTTGTATGTGGCAAAATGTTGACCAGTCAAGAACTCACATATGTAAAGATGAAAGTTGAGGTGGATGTGCAGGCATACTAGGTTGGATAAGATTATGAATGAGGATATTCGGGTTAAAGGTGAGGGGGGAGGGGGCGCCCATCCATGACAAAATGTGAGAAACGAGGCTTAGATAGTTCGGGCACATACATAGGAGAAGCCTTGACACCCCGATTAGGAAGTGTGAGCGGTTGGCTTTGTCAGGTATGAGAAGAGGTAGAGGGCGGCCTAAGAAATAGTGGGGAGAGGTGATCAGGCAGGACATGACGCGACTACAGTTCACTGAGGACACGACCTTAGATAGGAAGGCTTGGAGGGCGAGCATTAGGGTCGTCGGTTAGTTGGTAGTTGAGTGTCTTTCTTCCCCGTTGAGGGTGTTAGGCTAGTTTGTAGTGTCTTGCTTTAGATTGTTAGTGGTACTTCTTGTGTTTGTGTTGTTTTTTGCTCCGATTGCCTAGTACCTTTCAATTATTCTGATTATTGACATTGCGTTTTTCATTTATTTTTTTTTATTCTTAGATTGCTAGTACTGTCTTCTTGACGTATGTGGTTGTTATTGTTCCATTGCCTCTTTTTCATCTCCTTGTGCCAAGGGTCTTTCAGAACTAACCTCTCTATCCTCCGAGATAGGGGTAAGGTCTGCGTACACACTACCCTCCCAGACCTCACATATAGAATTATATTAGTTTGTTGTTGTTATTGTTGTTGTTGTTGTTGACATTTTAGAATAATAAAAGGTGTATTTATTATAATTTTTAGTCTTACTTTTATTGCTCCAATAGTGAAGTCTTAATTGAGTGAGATGTTTAAAAAATTTAAAAAATTATTTTAGACAAATGCTCTCATAACTGAATTTATTAATTAAATACCTTTTTTCAAAACTCAAAAGTACAAAAGTTTTAAAAGACAGAAAATATGAACCGGTTGTAGTAATTAACTTGAGGAATAGTGAGCGCCAGAACTCTTTTTTTTTCCCTTCTCAAAAAGTGCCTGGTAAAAAAAATCTATACTTTGAAAAATGAAACACATATTAAGCACAAAAGAATAAGGGAAAAAACTTACCCAGATATTTACACTCGATTAATAAATATTTGACAAATAGCACTATATTTAAATATACCATAGTTAACTATAGTTAATCACTAATAGTTGTAGTTAAATATAGTGCCATTTGTCAAATATTTATTAGTCGAGTGTAAACATCCGGTGCGGTTCTGACGGAACCCTCATTCATTAAGACAATAATACCGAAGAAAGGCATTCCTTCGCTGCTTTTTTACTTTACCTAATGTTCCCTACTAAAGTTAAATAAATTAATGTTTCTTACCTTTTTTATGCTTTTTTTTTTCAATTAATAAAGATGCTCTTTTCTTTTTAAATGCTTTCTAACTAATACCTTTTGTCAAAAATAATGCTACAGAGAATAGGATTCCTCTTGAGTTTGATCAAACTATGGTTGCAGTAGTATAAAAATTAAGATAATTTCAAAGAAATTTATAGCTGATATCCACGTGACAGCATACAGGTAGGAGTATCTAGTTCCATAAGTAGCATTTATTCTTTTTCATCGTGTAATTAAAGGGAAATTTTTTACTAATGTATTCTTGTGACCTATATCTAACACGAGGCGCACTATAATAAAGATTGTATCCACCAAATTAATAGTAATCAGGTTAGACTGAAGAAAGGAACAACATAAATGAGTTGCTGTTATTATCTAATATTATTCGGGTGAAAATTATTTACAACCCTCAAGTTTGGTTTGAAAATCAAACACATCCTCTAATTTTGATCAATAGTCATTCTCATCCTCGTATTAAACTTGGCTTTATTAAAATGCTATTTTACCTTCTACAATGTTTATCTCTTTTTTTATACCTTTTTGTTTTAATCTATGTTATAAACTTACCTATAAAAAATAACTATTATTTTTGAACAAAAAAGAACGAGGAGTAATAATGAAGCATAATGACTTTCCATAATAAGAAAATAAGAAAAATAAAAAAATTACAATAAATAATTTGCCTGTTATGAAATATTTTATTAATAGCAATCAGAGTGAAAACTTCGTAAATTAATCAATGCATGAAATAAAAAGGGTGAAAATATAGGTAAATTTTATATCAAATTCCTAATAGCTATCTATTTATACTTGATATGATATTTTTTTTTTACAATTTAGAAAATCTTTTATTAATAACAATAAGAAACTCAAAAATCTATATACACATTGAAAATAAAAGAAAAAATAGAACATAAAGTCTAATAGACAGACACAAAAGCACATTATATGCATACTTAATCCACGTGATATTAAAATAATAATCATAAAAATAGTAACAGATTTTATAATAAATTTATAATATGATTATCTATTTACAATGTCATGAACTAAAAAAAATATCATATGTAACAAAAAAAATCATTATAAGAAAATGAAAAATATCAACGGTAAAATAGATCATGAATTCATAGCTATTACTAGTATGAAGGTGCCCAAAATTAGGAGCTATTTCCAGACTTGTTTGTTTTAAATTTCTCTAAGTTGACAGATAGAGGTATAGATAATTTTCTTGTCTTTAGATAGTTTGTTGACTTAACTAACTATGGCTTTCTACAATTTATCCTTGGTGATTAATATAAGTTTAATTATCAAAAAAAAAATAAAAAATAGACGTTGTGATAGGATAGAAGGATGAGAATGACAATTGTTTAAAGTTGAGGGATGAGTTTAATTTTTAAAGTAAACTTGAGGAATGTAAATGATTTTTCACCCAATATTATTCCTATTATTTACTCGGCAAGTATTACTGAATTATTTTCCATTGTCTTTTTAAGTTGAACAAAGTAAGATTAACTTATTTTTTAAATCAAAACTTTGATATTTAGAAGATAAACGAAAAGTAACATAAACAACATTTATTTTTCATATAACAAGGATGAAAGAATACATTTAATATTGACCAAGTTTATCTAATATAAATCTGAGAAGAGAAAAATGTGAGTATTTCCCTTGCTATAGTTGGAATATTTATGTGAGTAATTAAAATCAACATTAAATCTAGGATGGCCGGTCAACAAAAGCAGTAAAATTCTATTAATTTTTCGAGAAGAATTAAAATTCCATAATTTTGTGACAGATGAAGTAGTTTCTTACCCCCCCTGCTATCGTTGGACCAATTCTATGAGCAATAAATCACATTAAATTTAGGAAAGGCCAGTCAACTAAAGGTAGTTTTCTTCATCGTCGTATTATTGTTACAATTTACTAGCACGAAAAATATTAGATGAAGAAAATAACTACTTCTGATACTTTAATGAATTTAATTTTGCAGCAATTTAATTTGTGATAAATTGGAACATATTGCATAACTTTACCTCCCTCCGGTTTTGTTGTACCTTGTTACAATGGGAAATGGCAGTACGAGTATAGTAAGCAATATTTTTGCATATTGACTTACTTAACGGTATCGATGGATATTTAAAAATCGATTAAACTGATCGAACCGTATCGCACTGAATAAATTTTTAGATTTTATTTTTTATATAAATTTATAACCATACCGATTATTAGGGCATGTTTTTTATTTTACAAAAATAAATAAAAAATACATTGAATCGTACCGAATAAATTTTACATGTGAAAATATATTTTTATAGTAAGTTTAAAAATAATAAAGTATTAAATTTTTCTTTGGACCTTGGGATTATGAAAACGGTTATAAGTCAACGAGTAATTTAGCTCAAAATATTAAATTCCTAAAACCTATTATGCTACTTCTACTTAACTAAGTTATTTCCAACATCTTCATTAGCAAGACACAAAGTATTTTAGTGATTATGAGTAGCAAACTGCAATATATTGAATATGTTTCCTTCCATATAATCTAGTTTTAGCTTTTTGAATATTTAATCTTCTATAGACTTTATTCTTGATTCTCAGCTTGGTTAATATCTTTCCACTTGTGTCATTTATATTTTCTTTGTTTTTGCTTGATTTCTTTTACGTTGCTGTAGAATAGTCGATGGATCTATACTCTATCCATCTTTTATGTTTTTTTAATTCATCACCCTTTCAACAGTAAAAATGTCTAGAGAGTTTTGTTAAGTCATATAAAAGAACATATGTTATTGCATTCTAGTTCTACTGGTGACTTTTACATGACATTTAAAAAAAATCGAAAATTAACCGAACCGTGCCGATACCGAAGAGAAACCTATATGATTGGGACGGTTTCGAAAAGTCTAATTTTGGTTATACATAATAAAATAACTAAAAATTTAATATGATACAAATTTTATAAAATAACCGATCGAACCGAACCATTAACATAACTTACTTGAGATAACACTAAAAAGGAAACAAAAATATTTTACGTTTTCCAAATTAAAACAACCAAGTAATTAAAAATCTTCAAAGGAACGTGCTTCACTAAAAAATTTCTCACAGATTTCTTCGCTTAACAGAAACGTGTGAGATATTTATTTACTACTTATCTGTAGAATTTAGCCACTAAACATGTATTGGCAAAATCTGACCTTGACAAGTGTTCAGTTTCACTATTAAAAATTCGGGAAAAATCGACCAAGCCATAACGACCAGCATTGATTGATCAACATAAGCGACCAAAAAATCCTCCAAAACGGACAAAAACTATTTATTTATTTATTTTATATTTTTTACAAATTACATACCGACCGAACTTGGTCGGTATATTGGTCAAACATATGATCATAGTGGTCAGACTTGCTTAGTTAAATCTCCTATTTGATTACCGACCAACATTGGTTGGTATTATAGACTCACATTTTTAAATTTTAATAATTATATTATTGCAGGGAATGATTTTACCGACCAATTTTGGTCGGTATATTTAATTTCCTGGAAAATAACCAACATGGTCGGTTAATAGGTCAAACATGATCAAATTTCTGAATCACATTAATATCAACTATCTAAATAATATAAATGTAATCCGTTAACACTTTATTTTGTAATACAAATAAGGAATACACTAACATATACTATAACAAACTATATATAGTTAAAGTAGTATAACGAAAAGAGTATGTGTGTGTGTGTATATATATATAGGTATATAGGTATAGCCGCATATATGTAAGAACACGTAGCGCTAGGGCCACAGGATCGGGTTCTTTTGTGGATAAACTTGTGAAGAAGCAATAATTTAATTAATATATATAATTGATCATCATCCAATATATTTATTTGTAAAAAGATTTATCAACTTATAACTTACTTAAATGTATCGATGAATATTAAAAACAAAACGAACTTTTATTTCTTATGTGAAATATAAAGAACTTTTATATGTGAAAGACAAAATACATTGCCAAAAAAATGAGCAGAATTAAGTTCATACATACTCACATATATAAATTCAAAGTTTTGTCACTCACAAAAAATTAAAAACAACTAACACCTCTTTTATATCCAGCACTCCAATCTCTGAATTATTAAAGAAATAAAAACAATAGGAGACACAAAGAAAAACCGAATAAAAATAACCAGAAGATAGAGAGCGAAGTTTTCACAGTAATTCTACTTGTTAATTTACCCTAAGGTGAAATAATAAATTCTCCAAAAGCCATGGTCAGGATGAGAGAAACGGTTGACAAAAGGACAACTGATGGAGTAAATGCCTTTACTGCAAATGAATTTGGGTTGGATGGCGCGCCAGCTGGTGAGTTAATGTCCGCCGGAGTGCTGCCGGCGCCGGCGCCCGGAGCCATACTTTCCGGTGCTAACGATGAAGTTGGTCCTCCGGCGGGTGCAATACTTCCCGGCGAAAGAGCAGATGAGCCTGGTGCTAATGAGCTTGATGATGGTGAAGGCGATAAATCAGAAGCTCCTCCTGTCGGTGCCGGAGATCCCGTTGGAGTCATAGAAGTTGTTGCCGGCGCCGGTGCATTTGTTGCCGGAGATACGGTTGAACCGGCAGGTGTAGGTGATGAGGTTGGTGATTTACCTGCTGAGGCGAATGTAGTATATATTTATATGCCATATAACTAAAACTTATTTTACGAGCACATAAATATACATGTGAAAAGTTACTTAAATTCCTTAAAAAAATACTAAATTTAAATTCTAAATCAACCTCCATTTACCTGCTGGCGGAGATACTACAGGTGCCCCATTGGGTGATGATGTACCGGGCGTGGTTGATCCTTTAGGCGGAGCACCTGCTGGAGTGGTGGCAGAAGGTGCTGAAGTTGTGGGTGGTGGGGTAGTAGAACCTGCATAGTAGTACACACACGAAAAATCATTAAAATTTCAATAATTTAAAAAAACAATGCCAAAAACGCAAAAAAAGGCCAAAAAGCGTAATATAATTCAACCTATCAAATTTAAATTATGAACCTGTTTACCTGCAGAAGGAGACGGTGGTGCCCCCATAGGTGATGGTGTACTAGGTGTAGATGATCCTTTAGGAGAACCAGCCGCCGGAGGGGTGGCGGAACCGCCAGAAGGAGACGGAGGGGTGGCAGAACCGGCGGAAGGAGCCGGAGTTGTGGGTGTAGCAGGGGTAGTAGGAGTTTTACCTCTAGGAGATATTACAATAATTTGCACCTTTTGTCCTTTGTCGCAATTATCTTTGTTGCCACTAATGAAGTAGAATGGACCAGGATGATCCAACGTGAAAATGGAGTTTCCATCTTCCATCTTCTTGATTGGACTTTGTGTTTTGCATTTGTCATAGTCATCTTTGCTTACCTCCAACACAGAGTCTGATCCTTGCTTATACTTGAACACTATTACAATCACACAACAAACAAACAAAATTAACAACTATCAAATGTTGTAACATAGTAGTAACTTACTAACACAAAATTTTGATAAAGTATGTGAGTTTGTGTTTTCTACGACGTTCATCTACTTTTAACGTGAAACATAAATTTATATATAAAAATTTACTAGCATTACAACAAATAGTAGACATGAGCGGCCAATAACTTTAAAAAAATATAATTGATTCAAAGATAAGAGCCTGAGATTTTGGAAAGGAGGAGAAGGCTTACAAGCAGTGTCACCAACTTGGAATCTCATATGTTGAGACCATTCATTGAAACTTTGAGAAGGGTTAGGAACCCAACCATCTTTGCCACCAACTGTGAATTGATAAGAGTGTGAAGATCCAATCAAACAAGCCAAGAGCAGAAGCAACACTGAAAAATGTCTCTGCAAATCCATGACCATTTTCTTCTCTCTATTTCAATGGAGCTATATTGTAAGCAGAAATGTATAAATACACAAAAGAGAGATGACGAGCACACGAGAAAGGAAAGAGGGAGAGAAATGGGAAAGAGAAGCTTTCACGAGAAATATAGAAATGCAAAAAGGGGGAGCAAGGATATGGACAAGGAACTAAAAAATCAGTAAAGAGGAAAGTTTGGTAGCTGAAGGAAAGATTATAGGCTGACAACAAAGTTTATATAGACTGACCAGCACTTAAAAGAGGACCTAGCGGTTGAGGTTACCGTTGCAAAGAGTTAATATACCCTCCTAAATACAAAATTGTAATAAATTTCTGTTAAAATATTAGATGAATACTCTTAGTATAATTTAATATGTTTAAGAAGGTAAAACATAATTTAATTTCTTTTTAGTGTTCGATATTCGAGGGTCTATCAGAAACAGTACACATACTACCATTTCCACACGTCATTTGTAGGATTATAATGAGTTTGTTGTTGTTGTTACTACTTATTGTTGTCGTAGTATTCTATGTTCGCATTAGGGTTTCGATTAATTAGGATTTGTATCATGTAGGTTTATTAAATGTTCTTTATCACGATTAGAGTTAGAGACTTTTTATTAAGAATGAAAAGATTGTTGACAACACATTATAAATTTTAAAAATACATGTGAAGTGGAGATAATATAAAAGCAATTTAGGAAAATGTAAGGAGTGAGGACCAAAAAAGGGTAGGCAAAAATATAATATCATACCTGTCTACCAATTGCAATGAGCCCGAGTAAAATGGAAGGGTATGTTTGAAATCTCATGGATAGAATATTACGCGTGGAGAAAAGTTGTCCACATATCAACCGTATGGGATAAGCCGTAGGAATTTATTTTTATCATCTATCAAAAAGGGTAAAATTTAATTAGTAGTATTATTTTATTATAGTTATAAATACTTTTTTTTAAATATTTTTTTATAATTTATCCATATTAATTGACATTTAACGAATGTGATTATGTCAAAGACTCATTGCTAGCTATCTAAACTAAGTAGTTTGTACTGTATCGCCGACTCGGATTGCTGTATTGCTGTGACACTAGCCCTATTGGTCCCAATGTCTTGTTCCATGAATAATGTAGTTGACATCCTCACTCGTATTTCCCACGTTATTCTCTTTGAGCCACGAAACTATTTTGGGGGAAAAAGTTATGTAATTAGAATTAAAATAATTAATAAGCTGAAAATCTTGTCAAACTTACCCTTTATTTCTTATAATATAATAAGCTGTTGCATTTTATAGGGATGGGTTTACACAGCTTGGAATGCATTATGGAAAGTTTGGTTTGAGTTTTTCGAATTAAGAAATTAAAATTTAAATCCAAACTAAAATATGTTCGGATAGGTTCGAATTTGAAAGTTCGATATCATATTAATCGATTTAATTATTTTGTATTTTCAATTTGAGCTTATAAGTAAGATTTCTTCTTCTTATCTAATTAAATATTCAAATAACTATTCATATCAGATTGTCTTAATAATTTCTCATTCCCATTACAATCACCTTCGGCAATTCTAAGTACAAATGCAAACAATTGATATAAGTAACTGTTTACTCTTAACAGTGGATAACAATTGAATTTATATGCGGTTTTAAAGATATGTGGACTAATTCAGTACACGTGATTAATAACGTTAGATGAGCAAATTAAAGATAGAATAAATAGCCAAACCAGTAGTGGTATTGAGTCCGGGCTCGATTATGAGCTTAACAATTAGCCTGCCTTCGGTTCTGAGCCAAACACTTATGATGAAACTATGAGCAAAATTAAAGATTTTGAATCACTTTAGGAGCAAAGAAAACAAATGTATATTGCCTTGATACGCGTGTTACAATGTCCCTATTGAATAATAAGCTTCCCCTTTATATAGTCGTGGAGTTTTACCGAAGTACAATGAAAATATGGCACATAGACAGTGTCAAGAAGATCGTGTATTGATGATGATTTTGGATACAAGAGTCCTATGTATTTATACATTATTTATCCTATCCTTTAGGCTATATTACTTAGAGTAGGACTCTCCTAGGATAGCTAATACAAGGAGTCCTAATTCTTCTAAACTAGAATGAGGAGATTACATAGTTATCAGTTTGTTATGCTAAACATTATCTTCAACACTTCCCCTCAAGCTAGTGGGAGGACACTTGACTACACCTAGCTTGTCTCGAAAAAACTGGAACTGATCCTTGCCAAGAGCCTTCTTATGAACATCTGCTAGTTGATCCTTGGACCTAACAAACTGAGTAATCAATTGTCCTTGAGCTACCTTCTCTCTAACAAAGTGGTAATCTAGTTCTACATGCTTAGTTCTAGCATGCATTACTGGATTTGTAGTCATGTATAGAGCACTTAAGTTGTCACAAAATAAAACATGAGTTGTCTTGATATACATTCCAATATCTTGTAGAATGTAGCTTATCCAGGTAAGTTCAGCTGCTGGCAGTGCTCTATACTCAGCTTCAACACTTGACCTTGCAACAATATTCTGCTTCCTTGATTACCACGAGACACAATTTGCACCAAGATATATACTGTATCCAGTAGTAGACCTCCTTGTAATGGTACATCCTGCCCAGTCTGCATCTGAGAATCCATAACTCCTGAAGGAGGACTGTGATATGATTTTTAGTCCATGGTCGATGGTTCCTTTGACATACCTTAAGATTCTCTTTACTGTCTGAAGATGCATGCTATTTGGATTCTGCATGAATTGACTTGCAAGATTAACATCATGAGTAATGTCTGGTCTTGTGAGTGTGAGGTACTGCAAGCTTCCTATAATGCTTCTGTAAGCTGAGGGATCAACTGCTTTGCCGACTGCTTCTTGTAAACCATGCTTCTGAGCTAGTGGAGTATGCATTGTTTTTGCATTCTCCATATCCACTTTTTTAAGCAGATTATTTGCATATTTGCTTTGATTCAAGTGGATTCCTCCAGGAAAATAGTTTACTTCAATACCTAAAAAGTAACTCAAGGGTCCAAGATCTTTCATAGCAAATTCATACCCCAGCTTTTGCACTACTTCCCCTATCTGCCTTGAGTTGTTACCTGTTACAATTATATCATCTACATATAACAAAAGTAATATTGTTCCCTCTGCATCATGAAGAGTAAATAGGGAGGAATTAACTCTACTGCATTTGAAACCAAGATGAAGCGGAAATAGACTAAATCTCTCAAACCAGGCTCTGGGAGCTTGTTTGAGACCATACCGTGCCCTTTTTAAGAGACATACACGTTCAGGATATATTGGATCAATGAAGCCTGGCGGTTGGGTCATATATACTTCTTCTTGTAGTTGACCATGTAGAAAGGCATTTTTAACATCTAGTTGCCTAATAGACCAATGTAGAGTGACAACAACAGAGAGAATAATTCTTATAGTTGTAGCTTTGACTACTGGACTGAAGGTTTCTTCAAAGTCAATCCCTTCAAGTTGTGAGTACCCTTTAGCAACTAGCCTTGCTTTGTGTCTGTCTATTGATCCATCTGGCTTCATCTTTATTTTAAACACCCACTTAGATCCTACTACATTCATTTTTGGAGTTTTGGGAACTAGTATCCAAGTTGCATTTTGATGTAGAACTGCTAATTCTTCTTGCATAGCTTTAAGCCAATGGGAAGAACTGAGAGATTCTTTTATAGTTTTAGGTTCTTGTGGTTTTATTTGAAGAACAACTAGTGAGGTATGAGTTATAGGAAGGGACTTAGCTTTGAATCCGGTGACCATTTTATGGCCCTGATCAATGATCTCAGGTTCATCATGAACTATGTTTTTTGCTTCTGTCGGAGGTGCTTCAACCTGGTTATTGAAGAAGTGTGAAAGGTCCACTTCTAGTTGCAGTCCTCTAGGACCTGTTATTGTGTACTGCATATGTGCTTCATCTGAGTGAGAGGCCTCTGAGTGCAATTCATTAGTATCTGAGTTCTGTATGTCTGCAGAAGGATCAACAACATTATTTGTGACCTCCACAATCTCATTCTGATTAGACTCAACAGCATCATTGTGATCAGCAGTTGGAGCAGCTGTTTGAGTAGTATCATCACCACTTTGATCAGCTATAATATTGTGATCAACTCTTAACGCAACACTTTGATCGTTTGAGCCATTGGCTGCAGCATCATCATAGTCATCTCCCAACACTTCCCCTGCAGCAGTAGAGTCTGATGAACCAGACTCAGCCTGTGATTCTGAGAAAAATTCAAAGCAGGTGGCCATATGACTAGAGTCATTTGGTACACTGTCTGTCTTGTTTTCCTGCACATAGGGAAATGTTAGTTCATCAAAGACAACATGTCTTGCCACAAAAACCTTCCTTGTGGTTGGATGATAGAACCTATACCCTTTATGCAGGCTGTTGTAACCAATAAACACACATGGGTAGGACTTAGGTGATAACTTGTGTTTTCCTTTTAGGTAAGGGAAGCACCTGCACACAAACACTTTCAAACTGTTGTAATCAGGGTGTAGCTATGCAGTTTATGAAATGGTATTTCCTTATTAAGCACAGATGATGGCAATCTGTTTATCAGAAATACTGCTATGAGGAATGCTTCAGTCCATAAGTATGATGGTAACCTAGCATGTAGTAGTAGTGTCAGTCCAGTTTCTACTACATGTCTATGTTTCCTTTCTGCAATGCCCTTTTTCTCAGGAGTGTGAGGACATGAAATATGTCTTACAATGCCACAATCTTCTAAATACTTAACAAATACTGAACTTGAAAATTCACCTCCACCATCACATTGAAATTTTTTTATATTCTTTGAATACTGTTTCTCAACCATTTTGTGGAATTTGACAAGTATTTCAAAGAAGTCAGATTTTCTTTTTAAGGGATACAACCAAGTATATCTACTATGATCATCAACAAATAAAGCATAGTATTTCATATGTTGGGGGAAGATTCAACAGGAGCAGGACCCCATAAGTCGCAGTAAATTTTCAATAGAGGTTCATCTTCAACTTTATTTCTCAATTTGAATGGCAGTTTACAACCTTTTCCCATTTGGAAACTAACACAAACGATAGGAGTTTTATTCCAACATGTGACATTTATAGACTTATTGTTACTAAGTACTTCTAAGGACCTAGAATTTGGATGCCCAAGTCTGGCATGCCAAATATCACTAGAGCCTTTCCTTGTCTATGTTGCACTCAAAGCAAGCAGGTTGTCCACTTTTAAGACATATATTTCTCCTCTTTTAGCACCCTTGGACATCAGTTGCCCTGTCCTCTTGTCCTTTACAACAAAAGATGATTCATCAAACTCAATAGAGCAACAACTATCTCTAGTAATCTTACTTACAGATAACACATTCTTTTTGAGTTTAGGAACTACTAGCACTTCACTCATCCTTAAACCAAAAATTGTTCCGTTTCCAACATGTGTAATAGTTAGTTCTTGTCCATTTCCTACTACAATTTTATCATTTCCATTGTAGGGTTTAAGGTTGAATAAGTTACCTGAATTGTTGGTCATGTGAGTGATTGCTCCAGAATCCATATAGTGAGCATTATCTCCACCATTCTGATTGTTTACATTGAGTGTAGCAAGAGCATGTGGCAAATCTTCTGGTCCTTGATAGGAGAAGTCCCATCTGTAAAAACACTTTATTGCAGTGTGATTGTTCCTACCACATATCTGACATGTTGATGATCCTGTGGTTTCCTGTCCTTTAGCAACATTTCCAAATCCTTGAGTGTTCTGATGATTGTTCTGTCCGGCAGTCCTGAAGCCTCTACCTCTTGAACTATAGTTCATGTTACCTCTTCTTCCTCTACCTCTGTTGTTGTATATCCTTTGTGCTGCAAATGCCATATTGTGATTCACTTTATATGAATCATCTCCTTCATCCTCTCTAAGATCAAAACCTCTTAAAGAAGTGACCAACTGACTCAAAGTTGGATAAGGTGCTTTGCCAAGCATCACTGTCCTAAAGGTTTTGTATTTAGGACCCAAACCTCTATCAAAGTTTATCACCTTACTGTCATCATCGACATGCTTGTGTATGGCAGCCAAGCCATCGCAAATGCCTTTGAATTCTTTCAGATATTCATCAATGGTTCTACTGCTAAGCTTGATGGTTTGAAGTTGTTGCTTCAACTGGAACTCCTTGTCCTTTGTTGCCTTCAGATAGGTTTCTTCCAGGCATTCCCACATTTGCTTAGCAGTCATACATCCCACAATGAGATACATACTCTCTTCTGACATTGTTCCTGATATCCAACTCCTTAACAACACATCCTTTTCAGCCCAATCAGCAGCAATAATGTCTTTGTCAGTTGCCTTTCCACTATCTTTATCGCTGCTTTCACTGGTGCATTCAACATTTATAATTGCTGGCTTCCCTTCAATAAGATAGTTCAATCTCATCACTTGTATAAGTTGCATCATTTGTGTCCTCCATATCAAGTAGTAGGAGAGCTTCAACTTCACGGGGCATGCGGCAATGAGGTGATGAAGGGAGGCTGTTGAAAAAGTGTTGGAAGCCATATGAACAAAATTAATACTGTGTAGTAGAGACGGAGTTTTTGGCAGCGGAATTTTGCTTCACAGAAGCTCTGATACCATGTGAAAATATGGCGCAGAGACAGTGTCACGAAGATCGTGTATTGATGATGATTTTGGATACAAGAGTCCTATGTATTTATACAGTATTTATCCTATCCTTTAGGCTATATTACATAGAGTAGGACTCTCCTAGGATAGCTAATACAAGGAGTCCTTATCCTTCTAAACTAGAATTAGGAGATCACATAGTTATCAATTTGTTATGATAAACATTATCTTCAACATTATCTTTAACAAGTGCAATTCTAAGAAAGGAAAAAATCTCCCTTTTTGCTAATCACCGATCTGCTGCCGATACGAGCCGAGATTCACACCGTGATATCCGGTTGGGCACAGATATCACGGGCCTTTGTTAGTCGTGCACGGTCATTTGATAATGTTTTTCGAGGTTTTGGAACTCGAACCTGATTCGGGGTGTGTGTTATCGATAGCTCCGAGGGCAGGTGTTTCATTTGGGCCTTGATACGAGAGACTCCTGGCTTCAATTCTGGTTCCTTGTAGTTACGTCCTTGCTTCCTTTTCCTCACTGGGAAATCGGGGTGCTCATTAGCCTCGGTTTTACCCGTATATAGATAGTCCCCTCATTTCTCAGAGAGTAGGTTTGACGAAACGATAGATGTTCTCCTGTTCCTTCTTCCGTATGTTACTACAAAAAAGACGAAGAAGTCAAAACGTCCCACTAGTCGCGTCGTTTAGAATTCTCTAGCCATCTCCAACTTCCTTCAAACCTTCATATCTTCATACTTGATCTTCAAATTGTCATATTTGTTCTTAGGTTCTTACTCAGATTTTCTTCAAATCTTCTTACTCTGTTGTTCGTCCTTCAAACCTCTATACTTTTTCTTTAAATCTTCAAACTTTCTCAGATAGTAATGGAAAAAACTTCCAAGTCAGCCCCTCAGTAGGCTGCCTCTTCATCATCCCAACCGGCAACCGGTACTGAGGCAGTCGCTCCCAAAATAGTTGTTCTCGAGACGGCTGCTCCCAAAGTGGCTGCCACTGAGCCGACCGCCGCCAAACAGGCTCCCGAGCTCCCTTGAAAATGTCTATTCCTGGGGGATGTTCAATTACGGACGATTTCAAGGTCAAGAGACCCTCATCCAAACATGAATAGGGTGAAGGAACATCGAGGTATATATGCTCCGTTATCGGAGATGTCCTTCCCCAATCCGAGAGGAATGTAAATAGGAAGGAAAAGACGTAGTAGTCCCCGGGTCTGAGAATGCTATTACTACTAACCTTGAGGGGTATTTAGGTTCTTACACTTACCCCTTCACATTGGGCCCAGTAGACCCAGTTGTTTTGGATTTTTGCAAGAGATACGAGGTGTGCCTTGGGCAAATCCACCCGTCTCTATGGTGGATTGTGATCCTCCTCCGTTACTTCGTGAACAACAATGTGTCTCGTCGGTTCACCTTCGACCACCTGCTTCGTCTATACAATCCTTGAATTTTCTGAGGGGGACTAATCAAGCTTACTCACCAGGTCAACAAGGCCCCATTCCCGAGCATTGACAAATATCGAGATCGAAGCTGGTATGGGCGCTTCATTCGGGTGAAGACCAAAGATCTGATCCCTCCCGAGTTTATGCCATTCCCCGAGAAGTGGAATGTATCTCGTAAGTGCAGCCCTTCCTTAAATGTCAATTTTCCTCATTTTGTTTCTCATCATTCATGTTTGTGGTTGCGCAATTGTTTCCCGAGTTCCAATTGCGGTCCCCCGGCTTAAATAGTGGATCAAAGGCATCTACAAAAAAATGTCATACTTCGAGTGCTCTTGGCGTAAGATTTCGAAGGGCCTATGGGAGGCCCGTTCTCATGGTAAGTTTTTCCTTCGAATAGCTATTATTGTGTCCTTAACACACATCATACTAACCTTTCTTCTTTCTTTTATAGGTTTTCCTAAGACTACCTAGCTTAGGCCTTTGGAAAGGGACGAGGACATATCCTTGTTCGTTGGTCCCTCCGTTACGGGATAAACCAGGGATGCCGCAGGGGAAAAGAAGAAGAGGAAAAAAAAACCTTCTAGCTTCTTGGGTCCCGAGGTGAAATAAAAGAAGAGGGTGGCTCGCAAGCCCAAGAAGAGCACCAGCTCCCGGGTGCCAGCCTCCGACGCTTCTCTGGATCAGGGATGAGTCAGAAGAAGAAGACATTTTTATCGCCCATGGATCGACCCCTTTCGAGGAGCAGGAGGCAACAGTAGGGGAGACTCGTAAGGCCGACCTCTCTCAGACTCGAGAGGTCGATATGGAGATGTGGGGTGGATCCTCGGGATTCCGGCTCCGCTCTGAAGGAAGCGCCCGGTGTAATAGAATTTATGGGTACGCCTCCTACATCGAGTCCATGCTTGAGGAGGCCCAACTAGTAAAAAAGAATTCTAATGAATGGGTTCTTGGCACGGAGGATCCTCTTCATTATTTCTTTGATGGTGCCGACTCATCTACTTTGGAAGATTTTTCCCGGCTGGGCGAACTGGAAGTCCCGAAGAAGGATACATCTTTGGAAGCTGGTGGGCCGCGTTCGAGCCCAAAATTGATTAATCAGTTTCTCGCTCCGAGTGTGGACCCCGGTCGTAAGAGATCGGTTATCCTTACTGTCCTGAAGGATGCCCAGGTTCTATCTGCTCCCGTGGGAGTAGCTATCTACCTCCGATACCTGGTGATCGAGGAGACTAGGCAAAAACGAACGAGGTGGACGTGCCATGTCTTTTCAATGAGGCGCACCAGGCGCTGAACCGGGTAAGGCATGATTACGTCTTTTTGAATTTTACTTAGGTTTTGATATCTCTCACGACTTTCATTGTTTTGAACGCCTCAGTATCATGAAAGCTTCCTACGGTACCGTGTAGAGGTCAATCATCTCGAGCTTGATCTCAAGGAGCAGGCTCAAAAAAGGTATAAGTACAAGCTCCTCAGCGAGAAACAAGACGCGGTCATCAAGGACATTCAGGCCGAGCTGGATAGGGATCAGAAGGAGGCATCGGCCCTGAGTCAGGAACATGTGGACTTGGTCGAAAAGGTAAAGGTCTTTGAAGTTAGAAATGGGGAACTAGTCGTATTGGCTAACGACAAAACCTCGTAGGTCCAACAGATGATCGACTAAGGCGAGCAACTCCGAAAGGAGATGAACGAGATCCAAACCATAGTCGATGGGTGGAAGAGCAGGATGGATCTACTCGTTTTGGAAAACAAAATCGCCCAGGCAAAGTTGACATCAATAGATGTTCAACTTCAGGTGGAAAAGGAGAAATCTTACAAGTGGGCTCAGCTGAATGAAGATCTCCGAGCACAGCTGAGCTCGGCTATCACAGAATGCGATGCCCTCAGTAGAGAGCACTATTCAATGAAGTCCAAGCTGGAGACAACTTCTACCGATGATGAGGAGATGGTGGCCCAATACAAGGCCGATGTCAAAGCAGCCGAGGCCTGCTTAAAGACCAATGCCGAATATGTGAGGCGGCTGTCTCGAAGAGAGACCCTCGAAGAAATACATGCCCGAGGCTTTGACCTGTCGGCCGAGATCGAGGAAGAAATAAAGCTTGAGGCCGAGGCGAAGAAACTTTCCGAGCCTGAAGGTGTTGATGGCTCTGAGGGTTCTGGGGTCCGAAGGCTCCGACGGTTTGGCGACGAGTCGGGCCCCGGTGAAGATCAGGCATGAATGACTTAGAACTTTTTTAGTTTTTGTATTGTGTATATTTTTTGTTTATTTTGAGGCCATTTTTGTTGGGCCTTTGTAAGTACATTCCAGAATATATAAAATTTCTTTTTCTGGAAATTTCAAGTCTCTACTCTTTTAGCATCTTTTCATAATCTCTATTCTTGCAAATATTTCTGATGCCTTAGCATAGAATCAAATGTAGTAACAAGTCGTTCGTATTTCATATGCCCGAACAGAGCCCGACTTTGATGCAACTTTATTTGCTCGAAGCCTTGAAAATTCGGTGTGACCAGCAATTTTTCCAGGATGCTTAAGTGATTTTAGACGATGCTTTTGTTGAGGGTAACCTTTTAGCAGGTTTTGAATTTTTATAAAGGCTTTATGTTCTGATTTCGTGATTCGGACGTCTTCGAGCCATTTTTTGGGGTGACCGTAGCCTTTCGTGTTTAGGCACTACCTAATAGGTTTTGTGCCTCTCGGATTCGATAGCCGAGTTGCCCAAACTTATTTCGGATGACTGTCCCCGAGTAGAAGTAGCCCTTGGGCTCGATAATCCCTAAATATAGGTAGCCCTTAAGCTCAATAGTCCCCAAATAGGGGTAGCCCTTAGGCTCAATAGTCCCCAAATAAGGGTATCCCTTAGGCTCGATAGTCCCCGAATAAGGGTAGCCCTTAGGCTCTATGTTTGAAGAAGAAAAAATACGTAATAACAACGTGGTAACTTTCTTTCATTTATGTGTGTAAGATACATGAATGAAAGTGTGTAAAAGCTTGTATTATGGCTAAGGTGGCCTATGCGGGCACCATTTGACCATTACAATAAATCCTAGCCACCGAGCCTAAGTTGTTCAAGTACAAAGTTTCCTTCTTTCCTTGTTATGAACCTTAACACGAGGGTGATGGCCCTCAGTATTCGAGGTTGATCTTGGGAGGGCTCGAATACTATTGATGCGCCCATTGACTCCGATTTAAAACCAATTTTCAAACTCACGTTTATGCTATCGCGTACCACACACTGCGAACATGAAGAAGGAAAATGGTCAGTCCCAGCATAACCTACGCGAACGTGGCTTGATCTTCGTGATCGCGTATAAGGGACATTAGATATCAGATCAACCATCCAAGTAGCCCATCCAAAACACGCCAGAGGCTTTTGGGACCCCGTCGAAACATACTAACAAGTTCCATCACACAACACCGACCCGCTCGAGGTCTCAAATCACATCAAACAACATCAAAACTACGAATCGTACCATGAATCGAACTTATGAATTTCCAAATCTTCTAACTTCCAAAACTCGCGCCGAAACATATCAAATCAACCCAGAATTATGTCAAATTTAGCATGCAATTTCCAAATGAAATAACGGAGCTACTCTAACTTTCGGAATCGTAACCTGAGTCCGATATCAACAAAGTTAACTCTCGGTCAAACCTCTTAACCTTCCAAAACTTTAACTTTCCAATTTTCGCCAAAGTACATCAAATTACCTTACGGACCTCCAAATCCAAATTCGAACGCACGTCTAAGTCCAAAATCACCATACAAGCTATTGAAATCATCAATGCCATTTCGGAGTCGTCTGAACAAAAAGTCAAAACTCCGATAAACTCTTACCGCTGAAGCTTCTACAACAAGAATCCTTCTTCCAAATTGACCATGAATCATCCGAAAATCGAACTCGACCACACACGCAAGTCATAACACATAATACGAAGTTGCTCGAGACCTTAATACATCAAACGAGATGGTAATTCTTGAAACGACCAACCGGGTTGTTACATCCAATCTATTCATTCAAACTTGCCCTATCTGACCTAACATTGCATGTCATGTAATAACATCAACACTATTATTACTAAAATAAAATGCCATAATACAACGGTTAGCATAATAGTTATACATAGAAAGATTACAATCTAACACAATAAAACCATCCTAACGATGTCCCAAACTATAAAAACAATATTGTCCAGAGTAATTCTAAGGCCATTGCGACTTAAGCTCAAGTTGAAATCTAAATCTTGAAGAACAAACATAGAGACTATGTTTCATTGAATCTCTGAAACATATAGGATGTCCTGAAACATCAAAGATTGGCCACCACGCATGTCCATTCTACAAGTGCCTATCCCGTTGACTTCAAGATTTGCCTTGATCCAAGTGGAACTGGACGAAACTGTATAAACGCTTCTCTATCATGGCTCACATGGTTGGTGGTTCCTGAGTCTTGAATCCACATAGCATAAGATTCAGTTAGTAAAATAATGCTAGAAACATATATAACACTTAAGTTGTGTTTTGAAATGCTACTTTTTTCGGATCAGTACACTCACAAGCAAAATGCCCTAGAACTTGGCAATTGTAGCACTTCATCTTGATATTGTTTTTCTTCTTGTAGAACCGTTTTCCTTCCTTGGAATTTGGTTTGTTTCTTTTCTTGGAGGATCCTTCTCCGGTCTGCTTACCCTTTCTGTTATTTTTCCAGTTTCTCTTGCGCTTGAAGCTTGATCTCTTTTTACCACTTAATTTTGCCACAAAGGCACTAGGTACAAATTTAGCAGCACCAAACTGCTCGTCTTAAAGATCCACATGACGGGCAACATTAGCAAAAGTTTTGATGCTATAATTGTGGTTCATGTTAACCTTTTATTGTTTTCAATTATTGGGAAGAGACTGAATCACTATCTGAACCAGCTGCTCATCTGAGAGAGCATGACCAGAACTTTTGAGTTGAGCAATAATATTTGACATCACCCTTAGATGTTGCTTGACACTGTGATCATGTCATTTTTTATACGTGTCAAATTTGACTGTCGGATGTCTAAGGCGAGTCATAATTGTACCGCCATATGCCTCTCCTAAATATTCCCACATGGCTTGAGTAGTAGGATATTGCTCAGATAACTGGACGAGATCATCAGCAACTGAACTTACTATAATTACACGTGTAGTGAAATACTTCTTTTTTTAAATATTGTAAGTTTTTAGATCCCTCCTATGTCGGGGGAAGTGTTACCCTCCTCTAGGTGACTCATAACATAGTTAATACTTTCAAGAGCATCTTGCTCTTCGAGTACATACCACATATTACGACTCTAGATGTTGTAATTTTCACCATTTAGTTTGTCACCCATGTTCAAGTCAGCATTGATACTTTTCGACGCCACATCTGTTATTAGAGACAATATTACAAGTTTAACTCATCAATATATAATTCAGTCAATTTATGCATGTGATTACACACCCAAGCAAATTAATTATAATATAAATGCTACATTTAGTATATAATCGAAAGGTCACTTCGTTTCCATTCATCATCTATATCTAAATATTTTAATTGATATCAAAATCACGTCTTACTTTTAATTCATTTCATATCTTAATTCATTACAAAATAAAATAATAAATAATATATGTAACTGGTGAGAAAAATGACATAATTCAAATTTTATTAATATAAAACACATAATAATAATTTACATGTTTGCTAGGACATACATATATCAATTGAATACTAACTCTTGTATATATACGCTAAGAAAAGTTCCCTAGGCCAGATATCAGGATAAATATCAATTAAACTTTTTCCCAAGTCTCTCGACGAGAGTCCGCTAAATTAGCTAGGTCTTCCCAATCAGTAATCTCTATGTAATTAGACAATTCATTTCTTTTTAACTGAAAAAGGTGTACATGTTCAGGAATGGAAGCATCAGGGCCCATTTTAAATTCCTTAAACTCCCTAAATTCTTTTCTCCTCCCCTTTGTTCAGCCTTCGGTCCCTTAACTCATTTTGCGTCACCCTCGAGACTATCCTGATAACTTCAGGCTCCAAGTCTGAATCATTATGAAAATAAGTGTTGCGACGACGCATCCTTCTACGTTGTTCCCTTGCTCGACTTCGAGAACTCCCACTTGGAGTACTTCGAGCTTGTCTCTGTCCAGCCATATCTGTAATAGAAACAAGGAAACACTTAGAATAGCTAAAACCATTCAATGTGACAACATATTTCACATCCCGTATATGTATACCCATGAATAGGGAACCATCCTTTTTCGGAAAGCCAAACAGAGGATCAATTATGCCTTTAAGAACAATATTACTACTAGAACAATTCTGTTGCACTTTAACGTATGAAAAAGATAATAAATTCCTCCATGACAACAATCTGTTATGGCAATTAGACCTATTTATAGCTAATGGCTTTGCAATTAAAGTTTAGTGTTAAAGTGTTTAACACCAAATTTCTTGTTTTGCTTTTATATTGTATCCAAAATACATGAATAAACATAACACAGGCCAACAAAGATCACAATACTTTCTTTTATCATATAAGAAAATACATTAAAGGGCCAGAAAACTTACCTACAATCGAATAGTGAAATTCCGATGCAAACATATATCATATTGAGATAGAAAAAAAATTAGAATCATGTATGCACTTTTAACTCATACTTCTCAAAATCCCTTACAACTTCATTGTTATCATGTTAAAATCCAATAGTTACATCATCGTTTCCAAAATTTGGATTTCATCCAAAACACAACAATAACTGACAGAAAATACAAACCCAAGTTTCAAGACTTGGAAGCAATTTAAAGAAAAGTTGGCTATGATATCATTGTTTAACGAAATTAAATTATAACAGGGACATCAATTTGTGTACTTGTTAACAATAGCGAAAGTTTTGCAGAATCTTCTTCGATCAATTGCTCAAGTCTGACTTCGTCTCTCTTGGAAACAAAATATTGTTTCAAACTAGATGTCTTTTTCTTTCTTTTGGTGTGTTTCTTTATTTTTAAGGAGAATTGCATAGAGTCAAATCTCTGTTGAAGGAGAGCCTTGATTATATAGAGAAGGGAAGTTGTCAGAGAAAAAACTACCGATCAGTTAATTTGATCCCACGCACCCACTTTCTTTGCAATGTGCGGTAGGTTTATTTTTATGAGTTAAACCTTTACTAGGTAACTTTCTTTAATCATATCTTCTTTAAAATCGGCCAGGTCAGTCCATATGGACGACCCAAACCCAACATCCAACATCACTAGATAATATTGGATCTTGTATAATCTTACTTACTGTGCACATAACATCTTTTTGTGAAGCTAATAGCAGACAAAATATAATGGAGGAAATCTCCCAGGTTAGTCATGCGTTTTGTTACTAGTTATATATAAGAATGATATCAGCATGTTTTGAAGGCTAATGTGTATGTCCTCCCCTGTATAGTACTTATTTTTACTATATACATTTGACTGATTTAATTTACGTTTGGATTCGGTATTGGGCTAATGACTAATGTATATGTTATGTTTGGTGGGATTTTTACCTAGCTATGCTATAATAGAAACTTTTATATTACCTTTATTTAGGTTCCTTGTTAATTACTTTGTATACCTATATTTACTAGTTTTATACAAAATCATAAAAAATAAGAAATACCTGAAATATATCGTATCAGTTACACATAACCCCCCTACATTTAAGATTCTCTTCCTTTTCCGAAGGATTACAAAAACATCTTCTTTCTTTAACAATTACCCAAATTTTGTACTTACCCACCGTAAGAATTTTCCCTTACCCACTGATACCAAAAATCTTTCTAACTCAAAAATCTCGCTTACTCACTCCTCTTCCAAAGCTTTTGATATTCGATTTCTCTCTTTCAATCATTCGTTGTTATCCCCCAAAATTGCAGATTTTTTCCTCTTCCAAAGCCTTTGATATCCGATTTCTCTCTTTCAATCATCCAAAATCTCTTTCTTATTTATACAATACAGAAGAAATTCAGAATTTTGCTCTACAATCAAGTTGTGGGTAAGTTGTTGATACAATACTAATACAGTTATAATACTATTATATTAAATTTTTAGGTAGAGCTGTAATTGAAACTTGAGGAAGATGAAGATCATAATTGTGTCACAATTTTTCAGAAATATATCGCGATTGTATATTAATTGTATATGTATCATAATTGTTGCATGAATTGTATTATAAATATACGATAATTGTATATTCATTGTATATTGTTACAAGCAGTTGTGAATTCGTGACGAATGTCACATTTTGTTTCACAAATATGATAATTGTATATTAATTTATTAGTAGGCGAAATGGCATCGTGGCCACTTAAACTTGTACCGAATTTTAAAGCTGATATACAAACTTACATTATTCTCATTTGAACACTAAAACTCACATATCTGGTAAATAATAAACGTACTTGACCGTTGACCATGTACATGTGGCAGTGATAGAGATGATGTGGACGAGGTGAGTCCAACTCACGAAAATTACGCGCGTGACTACAATAGTTTTGATTTAAAAAAATTTAAAACAAAAAGAAAAAAAAATTAAAAAGAAAGAAAATAAATCAGGCTCACTTCCCCCTCCCCCTCCCCCTCCCCCTCCCCCTCGAAAGATTCCCTTCACCCCCTGTGTTCTTTTTCCCCATTGTCGTCCTCCCCCAAGGTCTGAATTACAAGAATTCAACATCACAGTTCACACTTTGATTTCACTGGGATTAACTTCTTTTCTCAATGGTCCCTTCTGTGTTCCGAAAGATCACTTCAGCAAGCAAAAATTTCTTTATTTTTTGCAAGAGGAGATGAAATTACTGATAATGAAAGCCTAATAATCACTATGCACAAGGGAGCTAAAACATTTAGCATGTTCCACTGAAACAACCATTAGAGTGCTAAGATACGTTGGAGTATGATAAAAAAATAATTTCATCCAAATCTGGAAACAGAGACCGATACAAGTTGCTTATACATATTTTCTCCTTAGATGCATAACAAAAAGCCTCATCCAAGATCATCTAAAAACCAAATGTTCATTAATATATTTTTCTTTGCCACACAAGAGTAATTTTCCTTTCAGGAATTAGCCTTTACTAAAGAAGCCGATTGCTGCATTCAGAAAATAGCCTTTTTCACCATAGTATTGGGCGACCTCCGTTGTTTCAAAACCATGGATTCCTATTGATTTTTTCTGAAATTTTAAAATTAAATTTATTTTTCTAGTCTAATCATGAGCATAGTGGTGTTGTGAATTTGATTTAGAAATAAGAGATAGAAAGAACACTGAAGAAAAGAAAAAAAAAGAAGAACAAAAATAAGGCAAGGAATGGAGGTGGGTAAATGGAGAAGATGAGAGAGATGGGTGAACGCAGATGACAAGTCTTTTTCTCTCTTTCTTTCTTCTTTTTTTAATTTGTAACTTCTTTTTTGCTTGTTTAGTATTTAATAATAGAACGCACAAATAACACATGTCAAGTAATAAGTAGTCTAGTATATGACGTGTTGTACACATAAGCACAATTGATATACACCCACTACATAGATGTATTTATTTGTACTCATTCGTCAAGTTCGAGTGTTCAAATGGAAAAATCCAAAGTTCATATATCGGCTTTCAAAAGCCCTACAAGTCTAAGTGGTCAGGAAGCCATTACGCCTTATTAGTATTGTATCAGGTATTATTTTGGATATTAATGTACCAGATACAAGTTAGATACAATTGTGATACAAGTATGATACATTTATATTTTAGGCATTGATGTATTTGATACAATTTAACTACAATTATGATACAATTATCATACAATTTTTGAATATTTTTGAATAATATAAAGCTGTTTTTAATGGTGAAGAGAGAAGATGGATATTCTGGACGTAGATTAAGAGATTTTGATTTTAAAAAAAGAAGAGAGAAGAGGAGAAGGAAAACAAATAAAGGAAAAGATGTATAATTGAATCCTTTAATTGAAGGCACTAATAATGGGGTGAGTGCCTTTTAAGAAGCAATGTATATAAGTTGTTAGAAAAACCTAGATATTTATTAAAAACTGCAAAACAAAAAAAATATAGGTAAATAAGTTTCTAATATAGTATAGCTAGGGGCTTAAGGTAAGATATTAAAGAAATCCCAATTTTGAGGATATATGAAGTTTTCATCTTGAATTCGAAATCCATATTTTTGAAAAACTAAATATGATCATCGAACAATTATCCGAAAAACCAACGGAATATTATTTTAAAAAAATTAATTTCATTCTGAATTTCGATTCTACCAAAACTATAACCATTCCAAGAATTTTCAACAAGGTCTCGAGTCGGTAAAACAAATTTTGTAACCAATGTTTCTACTGAGGAGAAGTTAAAATACTATCATGAAAATGGGTTGTTTAAGGAAGAGGACTAAAGAATCTATGACAAATACGAAATTAATTGTTTATGACTTTTGTCTTAAGGTTTGAACTTTGAGCTAACTAAGCAACTTTTGGAATCCCTTGTTTTGGGTTTGGGTTGAAGTAAAATTTATTTCAGAAGGCCCACAATAAATTGGGCTTTCGATTTCTCAAATTGGTTTGTTTGACACAGTCCACAAAGATATTGGCATTCGAGAAGGAAGAATTAACTAAAGTAGCCGTTCATCCAGTCGATTAAATTAAAAATAGTTAGTGGAGGTATAATATATGCATAATTCATGTATTATATGTATATAATTGTGTATAATCACTGTATAATCTATGTATGTGGCTAGAAAAAAAATAAACAATGAATATAGCCGGCTATTTGTGTAAAAATCCTGACGAGAAAGTTGTTCATACCTAAGGATGGCAAGTGGGCTGGCCCGGGCCCGTGGGCTAAGTGGGTCGGAACCGGTAGGACCACTAGAGGTGGGCTTTGGCCGGTGTCGTGGGCCGGTTCTTGCCTAGGAACCGTTAGGATCGGGCTCGTTTGGCCCGCCAAGGGACCGGTCCCTTGGCGGGCCAAAAGAGCCCAATAGATATTTTTTTAGAAATAAAATAGTTGTTTGGCTATTTAAAAAAATAGCTGTTGGGCTTTAAAAAATAGTCGTTGGTTGTCTAAAAAATAGCCATTGACCTCCCAACTTAGTCTTAACCCAAACTTTCTATAATTACATTTTTTTCTATTCTCGACTATAAATACCTCTTCTTTCTTTCATTTTCTTACAAAAGCAATGTCAATCTATCAAACTCTCTCTCTCTCTAATTTTCTTCTATACTTGCTATTATTGCTTACTTTTTCCAAATGATGACCCATCTGATACTCCCGTTACTGCCCCTACTTTTTTTAAACAACCTACCAAACGGCAGGAAACATCCCCTGTTTGGCCATTTTTTACTCAACTAGTTCCACAAAATAAGGCTAAGTGCAAAACTTGTGGTATGAAGTTAGCTTTCAAATATTGTGGAACGCGGGGCAGGACGGGACTTTGGTACCCTAAAGATAACGTCAAATATCAACGTCTGAAGGCTGACTTTAGTACCAGTTTAAATCAAATTCAACCGAGAATTAGCACTGTTACCGGTGGTATTTTGATATTATGATCCAAAAAAATATGGGGAAGAATTGGCAAAAATGGTAACTGTTATGTGCTTACCCTATGGTTTTCTTTCTGACCTATATTTGTGTATTATATTAGAAATTTTTTTAATCCTACTTATAAAGATTTTCCTCGCATAACCGTAAAGGACGATATTTATAAATATAACCATGAATATGAACAATTTTTACGTTATTTATTTACTCATATAATTACCGTGTTGCTATTAAAACTGATATTGGTAGAAGTAACAACGACTATGATTACCTTATTTTTACATGTCACTGGATTGACAAGGATTAGATAATGGAAAAGCGCATAATTGCTTATAGAATAACTGCTTCATGTCACATATGGCAGTTTATTGCTAGCACAGTTATGGATATTTGCAGATATTTTTGTATTAGTGATAAAATAATGTCAGTTTCAATGGATAATGCTACTAATAACACAAATACTATAGACTTGCTTACCACTACGCTAAATCCTACATTTAGTAACATTTTTCATGTTAGATGCATTTGTCATATTTACCATTTAATTGTGGGTGATAGTATGAGAATTTTAAATATTTAAATTGAAATTGAAATGGTTAAAATGGCTCTTAACTGACCTTTTCATTCATACCGTAGAATTATACTTAGAGATTATTTTAAAAGATGTGATAAATGCGGCCTAAGAGAAAGAAATGTTCCTAAACCTTGTCCAACTAGAGGGAATTACATGTATGAAAGTTTGGTTGTTGCATATGAACATAGAAACCCCATAAACTCAACGTTTAATGCACATGTAAGTGATGATGACGAGCACCTTACAAATGAGGATTGGGCTAATATTAAAATGTTTGTTGATTTTTTAGAAAAAATTCGTATTGCTACAAATGAATTTTCTAGGCAATATTATCCTACTATTTCTAACTCTTTAGTTTATATTGCGAAACTTGCAAATTTATTTGCTCATTTTTCAAAGGGTGAGGAAATTTATAAACTTGCTATTAGTTCTATGAGAAAAAAATTTAAAAAATATTTTTTTCCTATTCCTCCTATTTATGGTGTTGTTGCTTTGTTAAATCCTTGTATGAAATTAGGAGGTCCCCAATTTTGGAATGAAACTGTTTATAATGGTTTAGCACTTGAAGATGATGAGCTGCCTAAACTTCCGGAATAAATGCTCAAATTATTTATAATGCTTATCAAGTTGCATTTAATCATGCTAGACCAAATGTTCCAACTCCTTCTTGTTTTGATTCTCAATCATCTAAAAGAAATGCGGGAGTAAGAGCACTTAGTGCTTGAGCGGGGTTTAGGGGTTCTTTTGGTTCTAGTAGTAATGATTTTTCACAACTAAATGAGCTTGAAGTTTATTTGTCGCAGCCAATTGAGGAAGTGAATCCCGACGGCTCCTTTAATATTTTGCAATAGTGGAATCACGAAGAAAAACGCTTTCCGGTTCTTTCAAGGATGGCCTGAGACATTTTAACTATTCAAAATTCAACAGTGGCATTGGAGAGCGCTTTCAGTCAAGCAAGGCTTCAAATCGGTGGTCTATGAGGGAGAGATTGGAAATATCAGTACTTTTCAGAGATTGGATCCGTTCGGAAAGAAGAAATTTTGGAGTTGCTGAATCACAACCAGAGGAAGACGAAGCTTACAAAGAAATGCTACCTGAACTTGTTGAGGATGCTGCTACGCCCGACAATGGAAGAGGCAATGACCAAGCTACTTTTCCACCACCACCAACAGAACTTCTTCCTTACCTTGAAGGATTTATGAAGTTTGTAAGAGATAGCATGTAACTTGTATGAACAAAAATTAGTATGTATTATGTAACTTGTATTACATCTTGATTAGTTTCTTTTTCTTCTCAGTGATGGTATTTTTGTTGTCCTCATTCTATAGGGGGAGGAACACTAAGAAAGATATTGCCATATTTTTTATTGCTATAATAAAATTACAAGGCATTGCTTTGAATATCTTTTAACAATATTTTTGTCTTTAAATTTGAATTAAAAATTAGATCACAATTCTATAATAAATGTACAATGCATTGTCTTAGATATATTTTAAACATTTTTTTGTCTTTAATTTCCATTAATTTTTTTTTTAAAATCATTACTTAGCCGTTGGACCCATTTAGCCCGTGGGCCCGACCCGTTTAACCCGGGACCATGAATTCATGTGCTCGGTCCCGGGCCGATTCCTAAAAAAAACCGTTTAGCCCTTTTAATTTAGGACCGGGATCGAGGTCCACGAGACCGGCCCACTTGCCACCCCTATTCATAACAGTGGAAATGTGATTAACCTCCTGTTTTCCTTAACTCTTTAATAGATTACACATGTGGAGCTTGAACCTGCAAATGATTGGACGGTCTGGTCTATGTACTCTGGAGGGTTATTGAAGACTTGAACTGATTTGGTTTTTGATGTTTTCAAGTGTCTAAAATAAAAAAAAAAAAAAAAAAAAAAAAAAAAAAAAAAAAATCTCAGCATGAACCAATCTAATTAAGAAAAAAAAAAAAAACAAGCGATGGGTGCTTTGATTTCTTTTATTATTGATACAACTAGCCACTAGGCAGCCTGCCTAGTGGTATATTTGCTAAAAACAATAAATCAAGAAATAAAAGGAGTCGAGTACGAGCTCACTTCCCGGCCTTCTACAATTAAGATGGAGGGTTCAAACCACATCAATAGCATATTATCTTATCCTCCTTTCCCCTTTTCCCCCTCTCCATTGTAATAAAGAAAAATTGTTAAAAGAAAATTAAGAAACAGAAGAATCTCTCTTTCATTTGTTCTTTTCAATTTAGAAGAATTTACAAGAGTAAGGATCAGTAGAAATAATATCTGCATAACTAATGCTTGCATTACTAACTCATGCCTTACTAATACACCTTATTCCGCACTATTTTATACACCCTACCAAACGACCCCTTATAGTCTTATATATCCTTTTAAAAAGCAAGCCTAAGCAACAACACATGACATACGTAAAGATTGAAAGGCATAATAACCAGATGAAGTAAAACTAATCTATATTTAGATGCAACTAGATCTAGACTTATATACAAAGGACTTCAAGCAACTTGTTTAGCTGAAATATTACATACTATTAACCTCAAGATTTGATATCACCAACTTATATACTCAGCATTGGCTCACAAGAATATATGTTTTGTAATTTCACTAAGAGAGGGGAGGGTAAAGGGAAAAGTAAATTGGTTTTATTTACACAGACCTAAAAAGGAAATAAGCTATCAATGAATAGGAATTCAGCTTCTATATCATACACTCCAAGATCCACATAAAGTGATCAAGAAATTATGTGTTTTCACATCTTATCTAATCAACTTTTTAAAAGACTACAATATACTTGTTCAAGATGCTTGTTTAATGCAGATGGCATTTATATCTACTGAATAAAGAGGAACTTAAAAGTCCGAATTTTCAATAAAACACACTTTGAATAGAATATACCCCCAAGTCAATCATCATATTATCTATCTTAATTCAAACGAAAATAGTCGCATGTGTTGGATCTTCCAAAAGTTATGCAAATTTTTAGGAGTGACAATATTTTTTAAGAATTCGAGCAACAGTACCTGGTACTACTTTTACCTTTCAGAGCGAATAAAGTGCAATTATTTTATACATTAGGGAGGATAAATAGTACTAGTTTTTTCCAAAGAAGTGTTAAAGATTGCATACCACATATGGATGGAAATTGGAAAAAACCATAAAAATTATAACAAGCAGTAAAGAAAATGAAGAACAATACTTCAACTAGAATAATATAGTTGCATTTGCCATTGCCTCTATTAGCATTTTGGTTTGCTTTCTTCCTTCTCTTTTGGCTTGGCTTCTTCCACCTTCTTTTCTTTAGGTTTGGCTTCTTCCACTTTAGCTTTTGGTTTGCATTTCTGTGGCTTCATGAAGCAGAAACAAGAACAACATGGACACTGGAACAAGAACTTCATTCTCTCTCTCTCTCTCTCTCTCTCCCTCCCTCCCTTCTACCTGTCTTAAAGCAGTAGCACTAGTAGTTAAGATTAAATTAGTCCCAATATGTTGTGTATAAAAAATATGTTGTGCTTTAGTAAAGCCTTCCTTTTTGACATCTTTCCTGTTCAATTTTTATTTTTGTCAAAAGAATGCTGCAATAATTCGGCCAAGGATTCCATTTCAATCACTTTCAATAATGAAGATTTCTAGCTATAGGTTCATAGAGAAGCAAAAGAACGTGAGGTGGGGCATTCTATGTTTTCACCATATGTAATCATCCTATATATACATTAGGTGGTTGATCCAGAATTTAGTGTTAGTGAATTCTATTCAGGTACATACAAATTTGCATACGCAAATATATATATATATATATAGCTCGAGTAAGCTCGCTCAACTTTATCGACCCCGTTGCGTCTAGTCTAGATCCGCCATTGTACATGTTCCGCACATAAAGAAAGGTTATTTTGAGAATTTACAAATTTGAATTGTCACTTACAAGTTAGTTGCAAAATACGAACAAATTTATTGACAAAACATGCAGTACAAAAGTTGGAGTCCTTGGACCTTAAGGATGCGGCAATCTTGATTACACTATAGGTAATGGGACCATATTTTTGGCCACTTCTGTTGAAAAGGAAGGCTACTTTGATTTCCTTCTCTACTCAATCAATGTTTAGGCTGGCAAGCACAAGAGTGAAGTCTGAGTCACACTGAATAAGAATTAGATTTAAGTTATCTTTATGACAGCGTAAATTATATTTTTTTTATCTTATAGTAACATATTCTTACCCTATGTTTCAGGATATCATAGTTAGGGTCAAAAAGTCAAATCAAACCGATTAAAATCATCGGTTAAGTTTGGTTTGATTTGGTTTGGTATTGAGTAAAAAAATCTGAATCAAACCTACATATAAATATATATATATTTTATATATACTTTTAAGATTTTTCATAGAATTTTCGTTTAAAATATATATAGAAATATTTGTGATTCTCTTAGGATGTAATATTTAGTTAAATATGAAATACTCTATTTTTAATAACTTTAAATAATGAGTCGTGCGATCACTATCTTATCAAGTGTTAGTGAAATGTGTCAATCTCTTTGTTCTTCCATATTAATATGTCAAGATCTATTAAATTCTTACATCTTTTTTGGATGTGGTATATCGATAATTTAAAATTAAATAGAAAATATCATTATATATGTATCATATTGATTTTTATGCTTAATTATTAAAACAATTAAACTTGAAAGTGTATATCAATAAAAAATTATTGTCAGACAACTAAATATCATATGTTACTAAGAAAATTCTCCCATAAGAATATATTAATAGATCATACTTTTGTCAATTTTTTTAATTTTTACTAAACATATATTTACTTATTAAAAGTTTAACAAAGTATGATTGAAACAATTTTCATGTAACAAAAAACCCGAAAAAACTCAAGAAAATCGAACCAATCCAAATTGATATAGTTGATTTAGTTTGGTTGTGATAAAATCGAACCAATCCGGTCCATGTACACCCCGACAATAAGCTTGTTATACTACTAGTTTTCAAGGTACAAGGCTGAAATGGATATCATCATTCAGCATTTTAATCGAAGCAAAACTAATTTCAAATCATGTTAACTTTTATCACAATCAAAGCATTATCTCAAGTTGGTACAAGAAAAGTTAAAGTTGCTCAAAAAAGTCAGCTTGGGAACAGGAAAGACGACACAACAAGATGAGGAAAATCACAGCACTATAATTGCAAATAAATCACCATAATAAACATGATTAGTAACTTGATAAAAATAGTAAAAATTTATTTATATTACCGGTGTAAATGCACTAAATCATCATATCATCATATACTATACTAAAAGCGGGAGCACCCTAAGTCAAAAATTATTTTACAAAAATATCCTTTAAAAATTGAATGGCCATTTTGTCGTTGAGAAAAAAAATTACCTTGTCATAAACTCAAAAAGCCATTTATCCGTTTGGATTTTCGTAATTTATTTACAATTTAGGTTATTATAAATTTTGTAGAAGTGTCTAAATACATTACACAATTGAAGGAGAAAGATGAAAAGACTTGCGTTTCAAAACTTTTCATGATCCAAGAACTATTGATTTTTTAAACCTCTTAATTCTCTCATATAAATGAAGGGCCAAGGTAATCTTAGCTTGAGCCAGGATCCGCCTTCAAGAGATGCAGCTTCAAATTCATGTGAAAATTTACTTAGTTTATATAAGCAAGCAGTAGCATAGTAGTATAACTATTATTTGTTCCTTTTTTGGTTTTGTAGGATTTAAATTGGATGGACAATCTGTGAATTTGACCATCTATGTTTATTCAAACCTCCTTATGTTATTGCTGTGGACTTTTTCATATTTTAGCGGTTATTATGGGCATGTCTTTTTGTTGAGCTAGAAGCATAAATGCATTTTGGTATCTGGGAATTTTGTCTCAATTATTGTTAAACTATTGTCACATTTTCTTGTATGTTGCAATTTTTCAGATTGTGATGCATGCTAATTTCAATCTTATCCTCATATTTTCAGTTTGCTCTCGTTTGTTAACGTTGTTATTGGCTTGCAATCATCATACTTTGTTGCTGCAGGATGACAAGTATCAGAAATTCAGCATTTGGTATAAAATGTTTATTGAAGGTGTTTAGATTATATGGAAAGTGAGAACTTTTTGAATTTTTTTATTTGTATGATCTTTCTCTTTTGCATTATTCTTTAATTTAAGCTAACCTACCTCATTATTTTCTTTCTCTCTCATTTATTTCCTTTGGTTGGTTCAACTACGTGTATAAGTTGGTGTCTATATGATTTATAGTACATAGCTAAAAGAATTATGATATGCCTTATTCACCCAATTAACTGGTTTTGTTTCTTTTTAAGTGTTGCTGTTTATTATTTGCAACGGGGTTGTGATCACTTGCTATTTTACCTTAATTTGCTATATAATCCTTCTAAGAGATTTCAGTTATTACGGAGCAATCAAAATTCAAAATATCGTAAATGGAACAAATACAAAAAAAAATAAAATAATGTCGTCTATAAGAAAATATTAGATATGATACAATTGTTTTACATGTTTGCATCTAACAACACAAAAAATTAGCTCATTCTACATCATACATACCGTTCAAGTTTTAAGGTTCAGAGTATATCTAATCATTTTACCGTTCAATAATCAAACCATTCAAATAGGCAGGCCGTTCTTCAATTTGAGCTTGTAATTGTTACTGATAAGGAAAGAATTAGTGATAAGGAAAAAATTAGAGTTTAATTAAGAATGTGTAATATTTTCCTTATTAGGAGTTTGTATATTTATTTTCTTTGTTTAGGTCTTGGTCTCCTATTAGGTTTAGGTTTTCTCTTATTTCTAACTTCTTTGTCTATAAATACTTGTGGAATTAATGAGAAGAGCAAGAGTTTTTCCTCCAATATTGTTCTTTGTCTTCCGCATCAAATCTTTCATGGTATCAGAGCCATAGTCTTTTGAAGAACTCTTCATTGTCTAATATTATTATTTGTCTTTGTTCTCTTTT
>ML414434.1:3701-44955 GCA_005239525.1 Nicotiana knightiana | reverse complement strand
TAATTTTTATAGTAATTAGTTACTAAAAACTACATTACGTTAAATACTCGTCATTTGTCTATCGTTTAACTAATTATGACCAACAAATTCGTAATGCAGAATGTCAATGATTTTGACAGATGAATTATGGATATGCCGGCAACGGAAATAATTCACAATTAATTACTGAAAAGTCAGTCAATATTTTATAAAATTAATTGATTTATTGGGATTTTTATAGGACGATATGACGAGTAAAAATCACATGCTCACAGCGCTAATACCACGTGTATCCCCTCTTTGAGGAGTGTCATGTCGGGTATTGCACTGATGTGATCCATATTACAAACAAACCTAGGATACCCCTTTACTCCCATAAGCATGCTTAGATTATAATTCTTTTTAAAAAAATCTAGCTTTCCATTAACTGTTTCAAACTTATATGTGCTTAGACCAAAATCCCCTACTATTTGAACCATATTTGTTTACTAGCTAATTGTACAAATTCACAAAAGCTATTTGGCCGGGAACCACACTTGTGGATCCTGAGGGGTTCCTAACACCTTCCCCTTAGGATAATTTCAAGCCCTTACCCTATCTCTGGTTATCAAAATATAGTTATAAATGAACCCCCTAGGTGCCCTAACGCACCTTAAAATCGTTAGGTGGCGACTCTTCAAAAAATGCAAACCCCTTTCCCAAAAGGAACGATTTGTCTCAACCAAATGTCATAAATCCTTTTAAACCGGCCCCGAAAGGTGTGCCTGGGGAAAAAGGGGGCACGACAGTGGAGGTTTTTGATGTTTGGGGGATTGACTTCATGGGTCTCTTTTTCAGCTCCTATTGCAATAAGTACATACTTGTTGTTGTAGATTATGTTTCCAAATGGGTGGAAGATGCAGCTCTCCCACCAATGATGTAAGAGTGGTGGTGGGGTTCTTGAAGAAAAATATATTCACCCGGTTTGGGATCCCAAGGGCCATCATCAGTGATGGGGGCACTCACTTCTGCAATCGTGTCTTCGAAAAGCATTTAACTAAGTATGATGTGCCCAACAAGGTGGAAACCCCTTATCACCCTCAGACGAACGGGAAGGTTGAGGTGTCAAATCGTGAAATCAAGAGTGTGCTTACTAACACGGTGAATGCCACAAGAACTGATTGGGCGAAAAAGCTAGATTATGCACTCTAGGCCTATAGAAATGCATTTAAAATGCCAATTGGTATGTCTCCATACAAGTTGGTATTTGGAAAGGCCTGTCACCTGCCAGTAGAACTAGAACATCGAGCTTGGCGGGCACTGAAGCAGTTGAACATGGTTCTTGATGCTGCGGGCACAAGTCGCGTCAACGAGCTGCATGAGTTGCACGAATTCAGGTATCTTGCATTTGAAAGCACGAGGCTGTATAAATAAAGAATGAAGAGGTTACACGATAAGAACGTCGTGGACCGAAACTTCAAACCCGGATATAAGGTACTGGTCTATAACTCAAGATTGAGATTATTTTCGGGTAAGCTCAAGTCCCGATGGTCTGGACCATTTTGAGTGGTCGAAGTGTTACCCTCCGGTGTTGTAGAGATCGCTTCTGAAGATGGTTCCAACGCATTCAAAGTTAATGAGCAGAGATTAAAACTGTATGTGGGGATGGACGAGAACAAGGAAGTGTTTGTGGTGCATCTCGATGAACCTCAGAGGTCGAACGAGCCTTAAATGTGCTCAGCCTGCATCGTGCCGCGACGTTAAATCATGCACTTCATGGGAGGAAACCCATTGACTTGTTGTAATTGTCGTTCCACGACACTAACTAAGGCGATGGTTGGGAGGCAACCCAATATTTAGTGTTTATAGTGTAAGTACTAACATATGCAGGTGTGTGCGGGCAAGGGTTGACTCAAGCCACCCAAGGAATAAGACAGAAAAACAAGTGTGGTGAGGCCTTGACTAGCGCGACCGTGCTAGTGACCGTGCTAGTCGACTTTTTTTCTGCCTCGAGTTCTCACCACTAGCGCGACCGCGCTAGTGGTCGCGCTAATAGACTTTCGTTCTGCCTCAGATGCTATCAACTAGCACGGTCGCGCTATAGGCGTGCTAGTGACCTAAAACCCCTCTCCTTCTTCAACTCTTCTTCTTCCCTCACATAATCAAAAAGAAACCTTCAACTCTTCTTCTCTCTTCTTAAGCCCAGGCACTCACAGAAGACCAAGTTCTTACTCAACCCAACTCTCCATCTCTCAATCTCTCATCCCCACAGGTATGTACTTTCTCTACTAGTTTTCTTTTAATTTTGTAGTTTTTCCTTTTCCTTTGTTAAAAATTGTAGCTTTTTATTCTTATCTAGTAGAAATACTTGTAGTAGATGATTCGTAGTGGTGGGTGATGGTATGTGGGGGTATTGTGAATTGTTATTTAGTTGGATGATGTTTGAAAAATTGTGGTTGAAATTGGGGCTTCAACTTGTTTAAATGGGGGCTCCGGTGAATAATGCCCACCAAGTGTTTGTGTAAATGCCCCATTGAATAGAATTATTGTGACCAATTGTAGGGTGAAGTTTGACTAACCACAGTTGGATCACCGTGTTGTGCTGAGCTAATAATGTGCTTTTTTGTAGGTACAATGGCCCCACGCAAGCGTTAAGCCACAGGCTCCTCCTCAAGCAAACAAGCAGGTTCCTCCGTCGGAAGGCCACAAAAATCCGTTGAAACTCGGCCTTTCAAAAGCAATAGATTTGTATCGGCAAAGGCCCAGGACAGGTTCACCGAAAAAGAATCAAAGTCCGCTATACCTGAACGTGGCATGGAGATGAACGCCATTCGGCAGAACTTTCCTAGTATGCACGACGAGCTGATGAGGCACCGTTTGGATGTCTTCTTTGAGGAGCCCGATGAGGCCAATGCCATGATCGTTAAGGAATTTTATGTCAATGCTCTAGAACACATATATACCATGTTGTCACGGTGAGAAGGAAACAGGTTAATGCCTCGGTGGAGGCCATCAGATGGATTTACAGGCTGCCACCAGCAGTTGATTTGTACGAGGACGGGTATGAGGCACACGGCAGAAAGTTTTCTAGCTGGGATAGGTTCCTCCCAATCATTTGTCAACCAGGCGCGAAGATGAGGTGGTACAAGTATGGGAACAAGTTCCACTCATCCTCCCTCAAGTGTGAAGCTAAATGTTGGCTTTACCTCATTAACAGTAGACTCATCCCATCCTACAACACCTCGGAGGTGAACATTCCTCGACGGTGTTCGATTTGGTGTTTCATGATGGGTTGCAAATTTGATGTGGCCCGGCTCATTCATGAAGATATGTTCGTCCGCAGCAAGGTTCAGAGGTATGGGTTCTTATTCCTATCTCTCGTCACTCGGTTGTGCCTTACACCTGGGGTGCGAGGAGACTTCGTTGTGGATGGCAGAGTGCCAAGTGATTACACCTTCAGAGCTGATAGAGTTACAACGGGAAAGGATTTGGTGATTGTTGATGAGCAGGAGGAGGGTGATTCTGATGAAGATGATGAGGAGGTGGAGCAACAACATGAGGAGGAGGAGCATGAACATATGGAGGAAAAGCAGCCCGCTTCGGAGCAGGCTGCAGATTTTGGAGGCACTTCTAGGGCCACTCGGGGACAGAGACTGGACCACATGGAGAAGGATGTAGCTGGGTTGAGGACCTCAGTGACTGACATGGAGTCGAGAGTTGATGCATTGGATACCCAACAAGAAAAATCAAAAAAGAAGATTATGCGTGGGATGCGTGCCCTGGGTCGTGCTTGTCACGTGAACCCCGAGACCGTCTCCGACCAGGAGTGAACTGTCAGGGAACTCCCCTTATCTCTCTCTGTTATTTTTAATTGCCATGGGGACTTGTCCTCATATTAAGTGTGGGGTGGGAGAAGGATTCCCTGTTTATGTATATATGTACAATTGTTAGTTGTTTTCTTTAAATTTCTTGTGATTTAGCATAATTGTAGTTGTTTTTCATTGCGTGCTTAGATTTTGTTTTTGTTTTTGTCTATAATTGTAAATAGTATTATTATTAATTAAGTTGTTTTGGCCCGACAACGGATCCCTTCGACGGGGTTCTAGAGGGTCTAAGTCGATCCAAAAAAAATTGAAATGTAGTGGACTCTTCCTGATGACGGACTCTTAGGCAGTTCTCTTGAAGGAAGTTAGTCCAAAGAAAACACCAAAAAGATTTTTTATTTTCTTTTTAGGTAAGGTAGTAACTCCCCCTTGGTTTTTCTTTTGACCGCGGTTCTTTTCCAAGGGTTTAGCTTGAACCGGGTATAGTTAGTCTTTTTTAGTTGTTAGGTTTCCTTTTGGGAAGGCGCTGAAATAAGAGAAGCATCCCTTAGTGTTGTTACACCCGAACACAAAAGACCCTAGAGTGTGACGCTTAGGTTCATTTGTTGACTCTTGCAGAATGCCTTATTTTGTATGTTGTAACTGGCTTTAATGCTCAGAGGAGTGTCTTGATGAACCAATCTGGAGTGAATTATGTGCCAGATGTGTGTGAGGTATTTTGCATTTTATTCTTGTCCACATTTGATACCTAGAACTTGTCCTCTGTGTGTGCAAAGCGAAATAGTAGTTCATTCAGTCTTAGAAGTGATATAGGAATTTCTTTGTTAATCCAGATATAAAAGTGTATCCACCAGATTAGAATTTACCATAGTCAACCCCTTTGAGCTTATGAACATATTTCTTTGCAACCGCATTACAAAATGTACCCAATTGTTTGTATATCCTGTTTGTTTGAACCCTGTACTTCCCATGAGCACTTGAATTATTAGAGAATATGTAAAAGTCAAAGTGTGGGGTGATGGTTTGGTTTGTGAGGGGAATCAAGGAAATAGAAAGAAAGGTACAAAGCTGTAAAAAAAAGATATAAAGAATAAACGTCACTTAGAAGAAAAAAAAAAGAGAAAAAGGACAATGAATAAATGCAGTCCTTGATGAGTGGTGGCTTGATAAAATTGCACTTAAAGGAGTTTTGGGTAAATATATAAAGAAAAGTGTGGTGGAATTTCTGGCCAAGCATAAGAATGGGCTGAAAGCCAAAGTAATTGTATTAAAAGTGCTTAGGGAGGTTAGTCACTATATCTAAATATATCCTACCCGTCCCTTAGCCTACATTACAACCAAATGAAGACCTAATTGATCTTAGACTGAATGAGCTCGATTAGTAGAGTATTACACAACGGGCAAGCCTATGGTGTATCTTTGTGGCATATGAATGTTCTTTTCGAGAGTGAGTGAATACTTTCTATTTGAGTTCCTACTTGTTATTAATATTATTCTTGTGGAACTACTCTCGTATGTGTGATGTGAGGGCACTTGATTCATGCTGGAAAGGTAAGTCCTGACCTCTGTGTAGAGTACTTTGAGGAAGTAAGAATATTGCATGGTATGTGGGAGTCGCCTCTTGAGGCATAGATGTTACATTGCTAGGTACAACGCTTGTAAAATGTTCGTGGTGTGACACCTTAGGGAAATGCTTGATGAAAGGACCTTTGTAGGATATAGTGGATTGCTCGAGGAATAGCAATGATTTAAGTGTGGGGTGTTGATAATATGCTAAATTCACGTAGTTTAGCATATATTCATACTCTAACTTAATGATGCTTCAATGTCTTAAGGATGTTAAATGATGTTAAAATGGCTCTAATTGGTAATTTTATGTTTCGTAGGAGCAAAATGCGCTTATGAGGACCTAAGATGGTGTATAGAGCTAAATTGAAGGAGAAAATCCCCTTGGAGTAGTTAACGTATGAAAAGAAGGAAGAAATTCGCTGGGACAAACTATAAGTCCCCTAGCGCGGTCACTAGCATGACCGCGCTAGTCCAGCTGCTAGGGACAGAAAAAATTCCATTAGCGCGGGCACTAGCGTGACCGCGCTAACCAGTAATCCCCAGACATAACAAAAGTCGACTAGCGTGCCCAGTAGCGCGTTAACTAGCGTGCCCAGTAGCGCGTTGACTAGCGTGGGCGCGCTAGTCCCAGGCGTACATGTTATTTTCCAGGGGTAAATTTGGAAATTTGGGGCCATTCCACTTAACCTATATAATTTTCAACTCGCCCAAAAGAGAATTTTATCAAGGTTTAGAGTCTTGTTCAAGAAAAGCAAAGGCAAGAGGCAAGGAGGGCAATTGGGCATCAATTCTCATCTATCTTCCTTGTGATTTTACCATTGTTAATGAATTCTTTTGTTACGTTCAGTAAAATTATGAGTAGCTAACTTCTTTAGTCTAAGGTTTTGGTGAAACCCGTTGAGGATGAACTTATTGTTATATTAATATAGTTTGCTTGGTTTTCATCTCTATTTGTTCAACTACGTTCTTGTTGTAGGTGATTGAAGGGCCCTCAATTAGCTGTGCATATTTAGTGTGTGTCTGCCCGAGAGAGAGTGCATATTTCGGTAATTATTGAACAACATCACTCCCAAAGTATGGGAGAAATACATAACCGAGGGTTTAAAGGTTGGGTTAGAGATAACGATACCTTGGGCGCAATCTAAAGTGAACTGTAATAAAAGTCAGCTAGCGTAGCTTGAGAGAGTGCGTCTAGTAAATTATCGTAATTGCTCGAGAGAGAATTACAGTAACATGAGTGTTCATGATTGATAGAGATAATTAGGCCAAACTATAGGGAATATACAAGGAGATATTCCATCAACGGGGGAAATCATAACCTTAGATCTTTCTCACATTTGTTTACACTTCATATTAGTTATCTTTTAGTTTACTTAATTTCATTCGGTTGTAGTTAGTGAAAAACCGAAAATTGATATTCATAACTTTTGGGAAATTGATTACTGAGAATCGAGTGAGTCTAACAACAGTAATTGATAGGTTAATTCCCTGCGGGATTCGACTCTGGGCAAAATACTCAAATTATATTTACAATGCCCGCTTAGTCTTTTTATAAGACACAGTTGAGCGTGATCAGCTATCGACTGTTGGAGGCTACTTTCACAACGGAGCGACTATATATATAATTTCGCCAACAATTAAAGACTATATTACATTTGGTCGCTATATTTGTAATATTTAGCTCCCTAGAATAAATAGTCCTTAAGACTCTCATTTTAGGGTTAGCTTATTAGGATGAATTTCTATGTTGATTGATTACTTATTATGGTGAACTTGCAAAGGATTGCTTCCCTTTGAGGGTTGTTCGTATAGTTTTAGGTCAATTAAGTCTTAAATTATTTGGGTATTTGTTTATTTCAAATATCCTTTCAATTTCCTTAGTTGTTTCTCTACTAAATCTCTATCTCTCTATCATTTTATTTGTGTTCTTGTTATTTTTCGCGTTCGTATCATCTTGGTATCAAAGCTTAGGCTAGTGATTATCTCTGTGATCATTGTCTTTGTTTTCTTTATTATCAAAATCAGAAGGAAAAAAATGGAAAATAGCTTCAATCTTGGGTTGTTTCGAGTTCATTGTTTTAAATCTTTATCAGAGGAGCTACAAATGTTACCGAGTTTGATCTATTATTGAGAACTTGTGTGGAATTATATCATTGTGGGATCTGATTTGGTTTGATTGGTTGAAGCTTGGTTGGTACCAATTCAAAAATCGTGATTGTGTCTTCTGTTTATTATTGAAAAATCGGTTAGTCCATTTGATTGAGCTAAAAGCAAAAACCTTAGTTGTGGAACTTGGTGCTAGCTGTTGGAGTATCGAGACCTCGTGAATCTGTGATGTAAATAGAAATTATATATTTGGATCTATTGATTAAATATCGGTTTGTTAGTGCATCCGAATTTATTTAGTGAATACCAAATGATTTGGGGGGAAAACTTGAAGAAGAAACTCCATTGTTGAAGCTTAACCTTCAAAACTTGAAAATGGGTCTTGTTGATTTGGTATTTTTTTTTGAAGAAATTGTTGCTTGAGGTTTGTTCATGGAGTTGTAGGGAACTTGTATCTCAAATTTGGCAAGGTTTGGTGAAGATTTGAGGTTTTTTGTAAAAAAAAATTAGATTTAGGATTGAAAAATGAAGAATTTGAAGAAGATTGCTGGAATTTCAGATTTTTGTAGAAATAGCCCAAATATGTGCATTTTCCACCAGTGAGCACCTTGCGCCATTAATCACTTTTCTCCCCAATTTCAAGTTTAGCCTTTTTCAGTTTATTTTTTTCTTCTTCCTTATTTAATCTAGCTAGTTTACTTAAGTATTAGTTCATACTTAGTGATACACTAGTTTTTTTGTGTGCTTTATTTTATTTGGTGCTAATCTTATTTGTGCTTTTATCCTTAGTCTCGTTGTTGATTTCTTGTTTCCATTATCCGTTAGATACTTTAGCTTCTTTATTGAGTCACATAAACTCCATTCTTGCCCCAAAGTTGGAAGTTCCACTTAAAAGTACCTTGATTGAGTATGATATCAACTTTGGATATTCATCCAAGAGTGGAAAAAGGCTTGAGTGGTGAGATTCTTAGAGTGTGTGTCCAAAAGCCGAGGGCAAAAGAGCGATACACGAGTGATAAAATTTGAGTGCAATTTTTTAGGGATACACTAAGGGATTGAATTGGAGAGGTCCTTTTATTTTAACTTGTTTTCTTTATTTGTAGGTACTATGTCTTTGAATATTGGAGGTACTTCAACATCAAAAGAGGGAGTCTCCAATGAAACTATTTTGGAGGCTTTACAAGCTTTGATTATGAAAGTTGACAACATGGAAAATATGGTCAAATCTCATGAAAACCTTCTTAACCAATGGCAAGGCTTGTCACCTAATCCTAACCAAGGAGTGGTAACTAGTACAATACCAAATAATAGTTCTACTCCTACCGCACCACACATTTCAAGGCTAATCAATCAACCACAAGTTGATAACAATCAAGTACCAAGACAAGGTCCACTTCCACAAGGTAGACAATAAAGAGTTTAGCATCAACAACAACCTCTTAGGCCACAACAATCGCAAAATGACTTTGATGATGATTTGGACTATGACGAGTAATATGATGCACCGGTTAGAGTCCAACCTAGAAGGAATGGACAAGGAGGCTTTCGAGGGAGTGGAAGGCATGGTAGGAACTATCAAGGTAGAAACTTGAATGATGACTATGATTATGGTTATGATGGAAATATTGGTAATGAAGAACATGATAGAAGATGGGGAGATGAAGAAGACTAGGGTCTTAATAACATCAAGACTTCACTTCCTACTTTCTAGGGAAGTAGTGACCCCGAGGAATTTTTAGAATGGGAAACACAAATGGAAAGGATGTTTGAGCTTAACAATGTACCTGATACAAAGAGGTTCAAGCATGCCATTTCTAAACTTGTTGGTTATGCTTCTTCTTAGTGGGAGAAATAGAAACAGGATAGAAACAGAAATGGAGATATTGTCATTGACTCTTGGGGTTTTCTTAGAGTGGTTATGAGAGGATGATTTGTGCCCGAAGAGTATGTGAATGACTTTCTTAACAAATTATACAATATGAAGCAAGGAAATAAGAATGTGGAGGCTTATGTTGAAGATTTGGAGACCACTAGGGTTAGAGCCAATCTTCATTGGCGGCGTAACAAATTTCTTGATTTTTGGCGGGGCTTAAGCATGAAATTTCTAGCCAAATGACTTTTCAAAAATTTGTTACTATACGTAAGGCACTCCAAGGGGATATCAAGGTTGAAAATAAACTCCAAAAAGAGAGTCAACTCAAAGAGAGCAAATTCAAAAAGTACAACACTTCATGGAGCAAAAACAAGGAAACTTAGCAATCTCTTTCAAATGAATACAAGCCAAAAGTTTACTCCAAGTGGCAAAATGACAAAGGCAAACCAAAGGTGGAGGCTAAGGAGGGAGGTAACAATTCTAAACCTTATTTCCAAAATCCTAACTCTAATAGGTTCTATAAATGTCAAGGATATGGTCATAAAATGAGTGAATGTCCTAATAGAAGACACATAATCCTTATGGAAGGAGCTTATGAAAGTGAAGAAAGTAGAGAATCATGTGTAGAAGAGGAGGCCAAATGTGACAATGAAGTAGAATATGACACTCCTAATTTACCTTTCTATGTTGTTAGGAGAGTGTTGAGTGCACAAGTGATGGAAGATAAGAACCAAAGAGAGAACTTGTTCGATAGAAGGTGTAAGATTAAAGATCAAGTGTGTTATTTGATTATTGACGGTGGTAGTTGTACTAATGTTGCTAGTGCTTCTACGATTGACACATTGAACTTGAAGACTCAAAGGCATACTCATCCTTACAAACTCCAATGGCTTAATGAATGTGGTGAACTTAAAGTGACTAGACAAGTCTTGGTGAGTTTCAAAATTGGAAAGTATATTGATGATATTATTTGTGATGTGGTACCCATGCAAGCATGCCATTTATTGTTGCAGAGGCCATGACAATATGACAAGGAAGCTCTCCATTATGGAAGGACTAATAAATATTATTTTGAGGAAAATGACAAAAAAATAGTCCTTACTCCTTTGACTCCGTTTCAAGTGAGTGAAGACTATAGGCATATGAAAAAGTTGAGTGAGAGAGCCAAGAAAGAAGGAAAAGAAAAGATTGAAAAGAAAGAATACAGAAAACAAGATAGTTCACGTGAGAGACATTCTTCTTATAATTCTTTCATGACTAATGTTTTCTTGCTAGTTGTTTAGATTATTGTGTAGATCCTTTGAAGAAATTTTCAAGTGGAAGTTTCCAAGAAAGAACTCCAAGTGAAGTGGCCGAAGCCACCCTAGCTCAAAGTGAAGATTCTTCCATTCTTCAAGGAGGTGAAATAGAATCTTTAGAATTGCATCAAGGTATGATTGCGAAGCCTAACATTCTTTCTTCTTGTGATGAGCGTAGTGATATTTCAAGTGTTAGTTTGGGTACATTTATTGATTCTAATGATTCTTTGAGTTGTGGAGATACACTAGATAGTGATTCTAGTTGTTTTGATTGTTTGAATAACCTATTTTCTTATGAAGAAGCATTAATTGTGGTTGAGGAAAGCGTAAAGATTGCATCTTTATGTGATTATGTTGAGTTTGATCCATTGATTACTATTGTTCATGCTTTCTATTTTGAGGATCATTCTTTAATTGGTGATGATTGCTTATTTGAAGGTGAATTGAGTGGTAAAGTTTCAAGCGTTAGGGCAATTGATTCTTTCTTGTTTGATTGTGAGATGGAATCTTTTGAGTTTGATTTGGATTTACTAATCAAAGGTTCCATTTTTGAGAAGTCGTTCGAGATTACTAATGATATTGTTTTGGAATCTAAACTTTTTAAAAAAAGAAGAAAGTTCTTTACTTGGTGTAAATTTTCTAACTTATTTCCCTCAAATATTTGATAGAGCTAATTTGTTCCACTACACTAGTGCTTTGATTTTAAAGCAAGTTGATAACTTTCATGTGTATTGGTGTTATGAGTTTAAGAAAAAACATGTTAAATCTTTCTTGAATGATAATATTGATGAAGCCAAGAGGCTTGTTTTGTTTCAACATACCATTCTTATTCTTGATTTCTCATGTCGACTTGATTTCAAGAGTGGCTTATTTATTTGGCTTATGTTTATGCTTGGACTTGATAAAACTATGAGAGTTAATACTTTTCTTGATGATTCTTCTATTGGGCACACTTAGTGTGTAGATTGGAGGTATTTCATGATAATTCTCATATTTTAGGTAGCATTTATGCTTTCTTTTGTCCATGGGTATTATTAGATTTTGGTTTGAATGGTAGATTTGTCTTACTTATTATTTTGGATTCTTGGATTTACCATAAATTTTCTACAATATGGTTTACCTGTTAGTTTGAGACATTTGCTTATGTCCAAGTTAAAATTTTACTAATGAAGCTTCATTTCTTTTGTTTAAAGGTCCAAATTCGAGGACAAATTTTTTTTAAGGGAGGGAGGATGATACAATCTAGATAGCCATCGAGCGTTGGAGGATAATTTCATAACTAGATGACTACATATATATGTTTAACCAAAGAATTAGACCCTTTGACTAAAGCTTATTTTTAAGATGAATATGAGTTACTGATAATCAAGATAATGAGAAAAATGAATAATAGACAATATTACAGAAATAAAAGATCGAAGTTGATTGTATTCGAGTATCAGATGCCCTTACAAGCTGTATTCCCCTCCCTTATATAGGATATTCTTATAACGTACGACTCCTGCTATGGTTACTCATTAATGACAAATTATGGCATTAATGAGGCGTTACAAAGGATAAGGGTAGTAGGGATTCAGTTACATAACGTTCGAGTAATCAATTGTGGATCCTTGAATCTGCCCGTAGCTTTGTCTAGATTCATCCTGACCGTGCCTCTCTCCCGTTTTGATCAAGTTGAATTTCCCGTGGCTGATAAGTTCGTGGGTTTACTGAACCGTGCCTTTTTGTACCGTACCTCTTCAAAGAGTTACGTCCAGCTGTCGTGTTTTCATGTGTCCACATGACTGGCTGAGTTGTCAAAAGCTGGCTTACGTGTGAAACTCTTTTTTACCAATACAGATAGTCCTCCCACTTACCATATATTTAAGGATTAATATTTCGTAAGTGGATATTCATTTATTGCGGGAATATTTTTCCACCGCTTTTTCTTGAATCATTGTATTCTTCTATGCACTATAGGCGTCGTTTGTCACTTCCATTTAATTCTCATATCACGTGTCCTTTTTGGATTGGTTCTGCATTTACTCAGCACCTTTTAGGGCTTTTTGTGGTTGTGCCAGTCTCGAAGTGACATCTTCAATTATGACTTTTCATCATTATTTTCCTTTTTCATCATGTTTGACAGTTGTCTTCAAGTAAACATACATGTTTCCCTTTCTTTGCTTCCACGAAACACTTTTCTAATTTTGTTTTCTGTAAAAAAACTTTCTCATTTTCCTTTGCAAACATGCCTTCTTCAAACCAACCTCAAAGAGTAATAGACATTGAAAGCTTAGTGCCATCTTCTGCTCCGACTAGGAGTCGGAGAGGTGGTAGACTTAGAAGTCTAGGATCCACTCCTTCGAGGGGCTCTTCTTCTTCTCAGATAGTACCTCCCCCTTCCACTAGATCTCCAGTTTCCCCGAGATTTAGGGTTTCTCGATCTTTGTCTAGGGGTAAAGGCGAACGCCTTCGTGAACTTGGAGTCGATGAAATTGTCCATGCTGAGTTTGTTTTTGCTAGGGATAGTCAAGTTCTTGTAGATCAATCTTCTTCTCTTGATAGTGTAGAAAGATATCCAACCCTTATAACTGAGGGTCAGATTTCCCTTGTTCGAAGGGAATGCTTTTGGAAATCTGACTTTCCTGTCTATATTCCAAATAGTAATCAAAGAATAACGTCTTACAAGACGGGGAATTCTTTTTGTTTATACGTATCTTTCACTTTAGGGTTTAGACCCCCATTGACCTAGTTACAATCGAGTTTTGTTGTTCTTTCAATATCTGCTTAGGACAGGTCGGCCCGCTTGTGTGGAGAGTTGTCGCATGCCTTAGGAGTTTGGGCTCCTTAGCCTCGGTTCCTTTTACCTTCAACCATCTTATTCACCTCTACTCTCCTACCTTATTTCGTGAAGGGGTTTTTACTCTGACTGCTAGAAGCAAAAGATTGTTAGTAACCCCTGGAGATGATAAGAATAGGAGTTGGTACCTCCGGTATGTTGCTATACCCACTGCTGGTTTACTGGGTGAAGAAAATCTTCCCTTCCCTGAGAAGTGGAATCGCGCACGTGAGTAGGCTTTAGGTCACATTTACTTTTTCTTGTTTTGACTTGAGATTTTTTATTTAACACCGTGTCTGTTTATTTTTCTCCTTTCAGTAATCATGAATAATGTTGAGAATGTCTCTGGTATTCGTGATTGGGTAGAAAAACTGTTATCTGTTGCTCCTTCAGAAAAAAGATCTTGGAAGTACCTCGCTGGGAGGTATGGTTGGCAAGTAAAGACCCACGGTAAGTGAAGTTTTTGTTCTTGCTTCTTTCCTTACTCGAGTCTTTTTTCTTTTGTCGTTTAACTTTTTTCTCTTTTTAATAGGATTCTCTGCTCATGGGGTGTCTGCTTCCTCTATCCCGAAAAATGTCCTTGGCTCAAGCCCAGGAAATCATTGTTGGTTCATCTTCCTCGAAGAGGAAGATTAGTGAATCTCGCTCCATAGCAGAAGAGGAAGAGGGTGCTTTAGTGCACAGGCCATGGAGAAGGCGAATGATTTTAGATGATGAGCCTACTACCTCAACCTTGCCTCCCGTGTCTGTGATTGAGCCCCTATCTTTGATGATGTTCCACATTCCCCTATTCACGGTAGTATTGATCTTGTTGCTGACGACATCCCTTTGGTTGCTGTCTTTCCTGCTTCTTTGAGAGAAACTGTTTTGTTTATTTCTTTGGCTATCTCAACTTTTGCTGCTGCTTTGCCTGTAACTTCTTCAACTCTTCAACTTTTCGTGCCTGCTCCTTTGTATGTGGCTTCTCCAGCTCCTCAACCTTCCGTGTCTGTTGATGTTCCATCTCTGCCTACTTCCATGCCTTCTGTTAGGGAAGTAGGGTCTTCCAGTAGAGAGATGCGGCAGGTGGTAATAGTGGTTCCAGCTTAGGGGAATCGTTTCAACAAAACGGGTGAGCCCGAAGTGTGGCTCAAGCCTTTGATAGGTCCCTCTGAGAAAGCAAAGCTAGCCAGCCACGGTGCTCTTACATGGGCAAATGAGGTCGTGCGTACTTCTTTGAAGGTATGATGTAAGTTATCCTCTTTCACTTTCGTATATGAGATTTACCATATCTGACTGGTTTATTTGTTGTAGATTAACCTTATAGGCATGGATCTTATGAAAAGGATTTCAAACATGGACCAACAGACAAAAGTGTTGCAGGCCGATGTTGATAATTGGAGAGCACAGTATGATAACCTAAGGATTGACATGGATGATTTAGAAGAGAAAGGAGTACCTTGAAGCGACAGATGAGACTCATGGCAGCAGAACTGGCAGTGGAGAGGGCATCTTGCAGTCAGGCTGATAAAGATAAGAGTGTTTTGGAGTCTTCGTTCGCGGAGCAGCTGTCCCGTGCCTCAGAGGAGATTGGAGACTTGAAGAACTTATTGGGGCAAACGGAGGAATACGCAGGAGAGCTCGTGCAATCACTCACTCGTACTCAAGAAGAACTTCGTAGCAATTTAGACAAAGCTCAAGCTTTAGAGGAGTCGATTGTTCTATTAAGAGCCACTCATGAAGCTATGGAGGCGGAGAAGGACGGGCTGAGAGCTGAGCTTCAAGTGTGGGCGCAAGATTATGAAGATTTGGAAGAGGTGGCTAATGTCGATGTGAGCTGGGCGTATATGAATTCTCGCCTCGACACATTGATGGAAGTGAGTCAAGAGAGTTTTGACCTTAGTGCTGAAATAACCAAAACTAAGGAAGCCATGGAGAAGGCTCAACAAGGTCATAACCTCTCTTCACCTGATGGTGAGATTCTAGCCGCTCATGCCTTTTCATCCTCAGTTGCTTCCGCTCCTTCTGTCACTGAAGTCAACCCCTCTTCTTAAAAAGATCTACTTGGTTTATCCTTTTTTTTCTTTTTCTTTGTATCAATTGGTGGTTACCCCCAGTCCCATCGGGGGTAAATTTAGATTTCCTTTAAGTCCCCAAATGAAAACTTAGGGGCACCACAATATAAATATTAAAATCTTATACGGCTAAGTACAAGTTAATACTTAGTTTTAGCCGTTTTAATATATAAATATTAGTTCGACTTTTGTTGAGTTTCTGTTTCACTCTTTAAGTCTTTTGCATGCTTTATTTTTTGAGGGTTTAGTTTCCTTCGATTTTTGCATGTGGGATGCTTTAGACTACTCGTACCCGGTGTCATACTAAATGTGTGTCTTTTTGTAATAGGCAAAGTTTATGGAAGAGGGCCCTTTATAATTGACATGAAGAAGACATCTCAACTTCATGATAATGCAATAGAGTGATAGGAATTTTACACATGTTTAACAATGTTTCCAAGAAAAGTTTTTTGTTTGAACATCCATGACATTTTACATGTGTTTGGTTATCGTCTAAAACTCACGCTTGCAACTGTTTTTGTTTAACAGATTTAATATACTCTTGTATTTCGTAACTGTTTTTCATAGGTAACAATTTTTCGATATTAATACATGGAAATAACTGTTTTTCACTAGTAACAGGTTTTATAAAGATTGGGGTTTTTACCCGCAACTGTTTTTGAAACAGTTTTCTAATAAGTACGAGGGAAATGTTTTCTTATTCGTAACTGTTCTTAGCTGATAACAGTTTCTTGAACAAATGCAAGGGTTCAGATCTTTCATCCATAACTATTTTATTCAAGAACAATTTTTTGAATGAGTATATTGATGATGATCTTTTACCCCTAACTGTTTTTGTTACAACAGTTTTGAATAAGTATAAAGATGTACATTTCTTTCTCGTGACTAATATTTTGCCTTTTAACCTGAATATGTTCGAAGATTTTTGCATTTTGCATTAGGCTTTGTATTTGGATGACTCTTTTGATTTCTTTTGGTTCTGCTCGTGTCACTTGTCTCATTGGGTAGATGGGTCTTTAGACTCGAGATTTTGACTTTCTGATAGTCTTCTTTGCTTCGTCTTAGTCTTCTATACTGTATAGTCCACCAAGTGTTTGAGCTTTGAAGAATGAAATCTCGAGCACTTAATTATTCCTTTCTTTGTGGCCCTTTTCCTGAAAAGGAAAAACATTCTGGACTCGAAGGTATATAGTTTTTTAGATGATGACTGCTTAACCTCTTTTAAAACGTCCATCAGAAAGTGTAACCCTAGACCGGGAATTGTATTATTTCCTCGCATCTTTGCAGGTCTAATATCATCATCTTGTGATGGGTTAGTTTTGTGCCTATCATCTAAAGAAGTTCGTAAAAATTTTAAATGTTCAAAATAAAATCAAACGTGCGATACCTGACGGGGGGGTATTCTTTTCTTTTTAGAAGTAATACTTCTTTAGATGGATGGCATTCCAGCTTGTTGGTAGAACTCTGTCGTCCATAGATTCCAACTCATAGGCGACTTTTCCAGCTATCCTTAGGATTTTGTAAGGTCCTTCCCAGTTTGGATTTAGCTTTCCTGCACCTGCTTCTTTTGTTGATTGAAAAACTTTTTTGAGGACGAAGTCCCCGATTTTAAAGTACATGAGATGAGCTTTACAGTTACGCTCTATGATTTGTTTTTGAGCTGCCATTTGTATCAATGCTGCTTCTCTCTGTGGTTTGAGCAAGTCCAGGTTAGTCCTTAATTTGTCGTTGTTTTCAACTTCCATGGTTATCGAGAACCTTATTCTGTATGCCCATAGTACCGCTAGTAACTCATCAGGCCAGTTTCCTTTGGCTTTATCCACCCGCTTTTTTAGATTGTTGATGATGACCTTATTTGTTGACTCGGCTTGACCATTAGCCACAGGGTGGTAAGGCGTTGAGGTGATCCGCTTGATTTGCCAACTTTCTAAGAATTCTGTGATTTGCGAGCCTATGAATTGTGGGCCACTATCACACACGATCTCCTNCTTTCGAAGAATTCTGTGATTTGCGAGCCTATGAATTGTGGGCCATTATCACACACGATTTCCTTTGGTATTCCAAAGCGGCATATTATGTTTCTCCATAAGAAGCTTTTAACTTCCTTTTCTCGCACTTGTTTGAACGCTTCTGCCTCTACCCATTTTGTAAAATAGTCGGTTAGTACGAGTAAAAACCGTACCTGTCCTTTAGCTGTGGGAAGAGGTCCTACTATGTCCATACCCCATTTCATGAAAGGCCATGGGGATATTATTGGATGTAATAATTCCGCTGGTCGATGCATGTTATTGGCAAACCTTTGGCATCTGTCACATTTGGATACGAAATTCTCGGCTTCTTTTTCCATCTTAGGCCAATAGTATTCGGCTCTGATTAGTGTTTTCACTAAGGATCTAGCCCCTGAGTGATTTCCATAGTGTTCTTCGTGGACTTCTTTCATCACAAATTTTGTTTCGTTAGGTCCAAGGCATTTATCTAGGGGTCCCCCGAACATCTTGCGATAAAGTAAGTTGCAAATAAGGTTGTACCGTGCAGCTTTGCGGCGTAGTGCTTGAGCCGCTTTCCTGTCTTCAGATGCAGTACCATTCTGCAAAAAATAAAGAATTTTGTTTCTCTAGTCCCAGGTTAGGTTGTTGAAAGTTACCTCATTCCTGTCCTGGTCTATTATTGAATGAAATAGTTGAAAGACAATTATATTGTCTTTGTTCGTTACTTCTGTGACTGCTGCGAGGTTAGCTAATGCATCTGTCTCTACATTTTCTTCTCTAGGTATTTGCACTACCTTCCATGTTTTGAATTGTCTCACGAGCTCCCGTGCTCTTTCAAGATATTGTTGCATTCTAGTCTCTCGAGCAATGTAAGTCCCCTGTATCTGATTTACTACCAGTTGGGAATCGCTGTTGATCACAATTTGCTCGATTGAGAGCTCCCGTGCAAGTTCAAGCCCTGCAATAACAGCTTTGTACTCTGCTTCATTGTTAGTGATATGATAACACTTTATAGCTTGCCGTGTCTTTTCACCCGTGGGTGATATCAAGACTATGCCTAAGCCAACGCCTTTTATATTTGAAGAACCATCGGTGAACAAGTTCCATAGGCCTGGATTAACACCGTTAAAGAGTTGTAACTCTTTTTCTACTTCAGATACAATGCCATTACTAAAGTCAGCAACAAAATCAGCTAGTATTTGAGACTTAATTGCAGTCCTAGGCTGATAGATTATTTCATGCTCACTTAATTCTATGGCCCACTTGGCTAATCTTCCTGACAATTCCTGTTTATGCAGAATATTTCTTAAAGGATATGAGGTCACAACAGTGATTGGGTGGCATTGAAAATAGGGTCGTAATTTTCTAGATGCCATTATTAAAGCTAAAGCTAACTTTTCCAGATGTGGATATCTAGTCTCAGCATCTAGCAAAGTTTTACTTACATAATAGATAGATGATTGTTTACCTTTTTCTTCTCTTACCAATATTGTATTTACAGCAATTTCTGAGACAGCTAGATAGATGTACAATCTTTCCCCTTCTTTTGGCTTTGAAAGCAGTGGTGGTTTTGATAGATAAATCTTCAGGTTCTTGAGGGCTTGCTGACATTCTTCAGTCTATTCAAACTAATATGTTTTTTGAAAACTGAGAAGAATTTAAAAGTTTTTTCGGAAGATCTAGAAATAAACTCCCCAAAGCTGCTATTCTTCCTGTAAGTCTTTGAACCTCCTTTTTATTTGTTAAAACATCAGGTATTTCCTCTATGGATTTAATTTGAGCAGGATTTACCTTTATTCCTTTGTTTGATACAAGGAAACCCAAAAATTTTCCCGATTGCACTCCAAAAGTGCATTTCTCTGGATTCAACTTCATATTATACCTGCGTAAAATATCAAAAGCANACCTCCATCATTTTTCCCAGATGTTCTTGGAACATCTTGGTCACTAGCCTTTGATAGGTGGCTCCAGTATGTTTTAGGCCAAAAGGCATGACTTTATAACAATAAGTTCCCCTATTCATGATAGATGAGGTTTTTTCCTCGTCTAAAGAATCCATTTTAATCTGATAATAACCAAAATATGCATCTAGAAAGCTTAATAGTTCATGACCTGCGGTAGCATCAATCATTTGATCTATATGAGGCAATGGGAATGAATCTTTGGGGCATGCTTTGTTTAAATCAGTATAATCTACGCATACTCTCCACTTGCCATTCTTTTTAGGTACTACCACGGTGTTTGCCAACCAGTTAGGATACGGTACCTCTCGTATCGAACCAATCTTCAAGAGTTTCTATACCTCTTCGTCGATCACTTGTTCTTGAATGGTCCTTGATTTCTTTTCTTCTGCTTAACAGGTACGAAGGATAGATCTTCATTAGTTTATGAGTCATCACTTCTGGTGGGATGCCTGCCCTATCTGAGTGGGACCACGCAAAACAGTTTGCGTTAGACTTTAAATAATTAATTAACTTACCTCTTCGAGTGGGGCTTAGCCTCGTGCCTATATACACTTTCTGCTCAGGTTTTTGTTCAGATAACGGAACAGCTTCGAACTCCTCCATAGTTGTCTTGATGTGCTCATCTTCCTCCGGTTCATGAATGACGTCCGGTCTGGAATCTGCATCTGTGTGGTATATTACACCTTCCGTGGTAACTTGACTCTTCTTCTCGTAAGTATTTTATTTCGTGCCTGTTTCAACAATAATATCTTCCGTACCTATTTGGACAGTAATTTTTTTTATGTCTGTTTGGGCGGTGTTACCTGTTTGGGAAATTTCCTTATCTCGTAATTCTTCCACCTCTATTTTCTTGTTGTAGTGTACCACAAAATTTTTATTTTTTGCGGTCTGCTGATCTTCTTTGATTTGTTGAATCCCCCATTCAGAAGGAAATTTAATTACCTGATGCAACATGGAGGGTATCGCTTTAATGTATGGATCCATGGCCTTCCAATGATCACGTTCTAAGCCATGTGAGTATCGATGACTTGGAACCTAGCTCTTTTGATCACCCCCTCAGCATAAGTGTTAAGCTCAATTTCTCCTTTTGTTATAACCATAGAGTTATCAAAACCAGATATGGCTCGTGCTTTTGGGATTACTTGATTCCCCAGTAGCATTTCTTCCACGACTCTTAGCAAAATGATATTGACTGAACTGCCTGGATCAATCAACACTCTTTTCACGTTAGTGTCATGAATAAGTAGAGATATTACCAGAGCATCGTTGTGCGGAAGCATTAATCCGCTGCTATCTGCATCATCGAAGGTTATATCGTCTTCTCCACGAGCACGTTTCCCGTGTGTAATTGTGAACTTTGTGGTTGTTTTGCAAATCACTCCATTTACTTCTTCACCCCCATGTATTACGTTAACAGTTCGTTTTGGAGAAGGAGGCTTTGGGGGCTTCTACTTGTTCCTCATATATTCCTGTTTACCTTTATCACTAAACAATTCTGTTAAATAGCCCTGTTTTAACAAATTTTCTACTTCACCTTGTAAAAATCTGCAATCCGCAGTTTTGTGCCCATGATCGTTGTGAAATTCACACCAGTGATCTGGGTTTCTTCTATTTGGATTTGACCGCATCTCTTTGGGCCACTTAACCTTGTCTCCCATGTAATTCAATATCGAGACAAGTTCTGTAGTACTTACGTTAAAGGTATGATCTCCAATTTAAGTACTACCTCTAGGTCGTTCATCTCGATCTTTTCTTGATCTAGACGAGGATGAGATTACATCTCTTCCTTGTAGTCTATAGTCCGACCTAGTGTTTTCGAACCTGGGGCGNGTATGATCCCCAATTTGAGTACTACCTCTAGGTCGTTCATCTCGATCTTTTCTGGATCTAGACGAGGATGAGATTACATCTCTTCCTTGTAGTCTATAGTCCGACCTAGTGTTTTCGAACCTGGGGCGGATATCACGTCCCGAGGGTCCTAAGAAAGGACCGTACCTGTTTTTACCTAATCTTCTATGATTCAAGACGTCTGGATCTGGAATGATCTTCATCTCTCGAATGAGCAATGATATATTCTTCTATTCTGAGTTTAGTGTTGTACCTGTTATATACATCGTTCTATGTTGTGGCGGGGAATTCTCTTAGATTCTCCTTAAGTCGCTTGGCGGCTTCTGAGCTTTTATCGTTCAAGTTGATTGCAAATGCCATGGCTGCCCAATTATCAGGCACCCTGGGTAACTGCATTCTTTCTCGTTGAAACCTATTACAAACTCTCGGAGTAGTTCCATGTCTCCTTATTTTATTTTGAATATGTCTTCCATTCTCTTCTCAACATTTTGTGCACCAGAGTGTGCTTTTATAAACGAATCTGCAAGCTGAGCAAAACAGTCAATGGAATTTTCAAGGGGAAGAGAATACTAGGTTAGAGCCCCTTTGGTAATTGTTTCCCCAAATTTTTTGACAAGGACTGATTCAATCTCTTGTTTCGTTAAGTCGTTGGATTTTACCCCAGTTGTCAAAGCAGTCACATGGTCGCGTGGGTCAGTATTTCCATCATATTTGGGAACGCCAGACATTTTAAACTTCTTGGGTATAGGAAAGGGTNTACACCAGGAATTTGTTCGATGCGATCGTTATGCTCCTTCATCTGTTTCTGCATGGTTAACAGTAAATTTTGTAATTCTGAGTTATTAGATATACCTGGTCTTGTTTCGAGAGATTCATTAGAAATATCTCCTCTTCCTGAGTTTGCCAACCCAGATTGAGGATTTTCCGTGGTGATGGTGTTATTGGGGGTTGGCGTTGGCGGTGTAGGCAACGCTGCTGGTAATCCTCTCGCAAATTCTTGCAAAGCTTGGCTCACATACTCTGCAATCATTTGCTTTACATGATCTTGTTCCACAGTTTGATCATTATTACCATGGTTGTTATTGGATCTTTCTGGGGATTGTTCCCTCGAACCACGTGGGGTTCCTGAAGGTGATGGAACTGGGGTTCCACTTCTTTGTTGGTTGTTGTCGTTGGGGTTTGACATAATTCAAAGGATATCGCTTGGAAAATAAACAAAGATTATCATATTCCTAGTAACGGAACCAATTTGTTTAACCAAAGAATTAGACCCTTTGACTAAAGCTTATTTTTAAGATGAATACGGGTTACTGATAATCAAGATAATGGAAAAAATGAATAATAGACAATATTATAGAAATAAAAGATCGAAGTTGATTGTATTCGAGAATCAGATGCCTTTACAAGTTGTATTCCCTTCCCTTATATAGGAGATTCTTATAACGTACGACTCCTGCTGTGGTTACTCATTAGTGACTAATTATGACATTAATGAGGCGTTACAAAGGATAATGGTAGTAGGGATTCAGTTACATAACGTTCGAGTAATCAATTGTGGATCCTTGAATCTGCCCGTAGCTTTGTCTAGATTCATTCTGACCGTGCCTCTCTCCCGTTTTGATCAAGTTGAATTTCCCGTGGCTGATAAGTTCGTGGGTTTACTGAACCGTGTCTCTTTGTAATGTACCTCTTCAAAGAGCTACGTCCAGCTGTCGTGTTTTCCTGTGTCCACGTGACTGGCTGAGTTGTCAAAAGCTGGCTTACGTGTGAAACTCTTTTTTACCAATACAATATAATTTTGCCAACAATTAAAGACTATACTACATTTGGTGGCTATATTTGTAATATTAGCTCCCTAGTATAAATATCCCTTAAGGCTCTCATTTTAGGATTAGCTTATTTTGATATTGTGAATGAAATCTCATTGAGAGTGTTTAGGATGAATTCATATGTTGGTTGATTACTTGTTAAGGTGAACTTGCAAGGGGATTGCTTCCCCTTGAGGGTTGTTCTTATAGTTTTGGGTCAATTAAGTCTTAAATTATTTGAGTATTTGTTTACTTCAAATGTTCTTTTAATTTTCTTAGTTGGTTCTCTACTAAATCTCTATCTCCCTATCATTTTATTTATGTTCTTGTTATTTTGGTTCGGCGTTCGTATCAAATAGGCTATATAAGCTACGATTGTTTGGTCGATTTTAAATAGGTAGTTGGACTATCCAAGTACTAATCCTAATATTTGCCCCGGTTTATCTTAACTCACTTTGTCAGAAAATTATGTGTATATAAGGTTATTTTTATTATTATAAGATATATAGAATAAAATGAAACCCCTTAGCACAAAATGTATGCGCAATACAATGGTTAAGGGGGTTTAGATTTTTACAACTATTCCAGGATCGATTCTCATTAACTTCGTAACAACATCCCTATATAACAGTCATCCAAAAAATTATCGAAAGAAACGAGTTGTTATCGAGAAGTTAAATATAGAATAAATGAATGTCCTTAGCATAGTATGAATGTGCAGCCAGTGGTTATGGGTTTTAGATTTTCCCTTTGGTTCTATGATCAATTCCCACTAGATTTTTCTTTATTGGTTATCTTTGCAATCAATTTAGTTTTATTTTTATTATAACAATTTTTTGTTTTTGCCTTTTCTCCTTTGAATTTCTTTTGCATTAGCATATTTAGATAAATCTTTTGGTTAATTCGTATTTGAATCCTCCACATCGAGTATATTGTTTTATATTTTAAATAAGGATTTTTTTTCGCTATTATTTATTTTTGTGATCATATTTTGTTTATTGTTTATTATAATATCGTTGTATGTGCAGTACTATGAAAGTCGAGTATGAAGATTATCCAAATGTTAAGGGTCTCCATGGTAGAGTTAATATCCTACCAAAGTCACTTTTGTTTATTCAGGACAATAAAGTGACCCAACAATTGCCTTTTGACTTAGAAAAAAAATACATATTTAACTATTAAAATTTTATTTTTAATAATAAAATCTATCTAACCCATGACCTTTATTCTCATCTAACCAACCCAAGAAATTGAATTTAATTACTACCAACATATTAATGTTAAGAACTTTTAAAAGTGAAACACTTTACCAATTTTTTTGTATGTATTAATGAATATATAACATCTTTAGATGTTAAAATTACTTGAACATTTGTAAGACTTATTGTTTGACCAAAAAGTTTTCAAGTTTTTTTGCTAGATTAAATAAAATGATGAAAAAAGGATAAATTCTAGCCAAAGATAATTAACTCTAGATTAAAAAATGACAAGTAAAAAAAGCTAGATAAGGTTAAACTCGAGAATCAATTTAGACCTTAATAGAGACCTAAAATATGCAATGAGGTAACACTCTTGACAGCATTACTTCATAATATAAAGTAAAGAGGAAGAAAAGGTTCACCAATCGTGACCACGAGACATGTCTTCATTTGTTCAATAATGATGATTACAAGAAAAATAACAAGGTTCTAAGCCCTCTCTTCTTTACAAGGCAGACTCTCGAGTCCCTCTCTATTGTAAGTGAAGAAGTGTGTGATATTGGGGCAGCCCCCCTTTATTTATTCTCTCACCTAGTATTCATACAAGGTATTCTCTTTTACACAACGGTCCTTAACCAAGGTACTTGAGTCTTTTGACCGTACTTTAGATTAACCCCCTGAAATGTCGTAACGTCTACTTTACCGTGCAGGCCTTCTGAGTGTACGACCTCGTCGCTATAGTGCCTCATAAATACAACTTCGGCTTACTCGACCCTTTGTCGTTCCTATTTATGCGAATTCCGTTTTGATCAGATTTCGATCCATACAGTTAGTCCCTCCGCCTGTCGGGGTCGTCTTTGGGTGAGCTCGATGGGCGGACCTCGCCAGATCGAAAGTTTGGGAAATTTGAGCATTTTGGTCGATGGGCGAATACCCCATGGTGAGATAACGATGTGACATTTCGAGAGTTGCACCAGACCGTTGCGTCAGTTCGATATGTCATTAAATTAGTCATGCGCCATTATGACACGCGTTCTCTGTGTGTTGTGTCATTTCACGTGCCCCTTCCATTTTTAAAATGACGACGTTTGGTTTTCCTGCTCTGAGTATTTATATCCATATAAATAGGGAAAAATTTTACATTTGAGTGTTGTGCTTCCCAATCGTTCAAAAGAAAGTCTCAAAGATTTTCTTCTTCTCCTCCAGTTTCTCACATTTCCCTTTGCGCTAAAAGTTCGTGTGGCTTCTACCTTATTTTCCTTCTCATTCCCGATCCACGCAACCGACGAAGAGATGGCTAGTGCATCTTCCAACCCTGATAGAGCTGCTAGTGCCCTAGCTCCGGAGACTAATATACCTCCGCCTGAAGAGGGGGTGGTGATGGCGGAAGATGAAGATGAGAGATTTCCAACTGTGGATGAAGTGGTTCCTCGCCCGGGGAAGGCTAGGACCGATTTTAAGAACCCTCCTAAGGAAAAATTCGTACCCGTTATTTCTGCAATGGATGTCGTGACGCTCACTGCGTTTAAGGCCAAATAGAGGATTCCTGATCATATTGAGCTTGTTCCAGTGGGTCGTGACATCGTGTATATACACCGCCCGGGATATTGCACATTTTATGCGTGCCCGTTCATCATCGGATATACACTTCCCCTTCTTCCTTGGTGGTGGATTTTTGCCGCTACTATGAGTTGTTTCCGGCTCAGCTCTCTCCGTACATATGCAAGCTTTTCCTCATGCTTATCAAGTACTCGGAGGTGGCAGGTCGAGGGATCTCTCTCCAGCACCTTCTTCACCTCTTCGTTCCAAACTTTCATAAGGGCACGATGATACATTTTCGTCACCAAGGAACCAAGGGTTTGGTGGTGAAGATGGACAATAATACCAATCGCCGCTCTTGGGAGAATTTCTCTTATGTGAAGATGGAGCACGTGGTGTCGAACCCTGAGGGGTTTCCTGAGATGTGGAATTTCACCCGTAAGTTTCTCTTTCCTTTTCTCTCTTTTCTTCTTAGAAAAAGGATGTCTGCTGCTCCTCTTAGTTGCTCTGCTCGCCCCCCGCCCCCCTATTTTTTTTTGTTTTTGCCGCCGAGAGGGAACCTCCTCCGCTAGTTACCGATATTCGCGAGTGGGTGAGTCTGCTTTTTCCCCATACAGTGAGGATTCGTGAATGGTCACCATTCCACGAGAGGTTTGGGCGCAAGCCTTCTGCTAGTGAGTCATCTCGTCTCGCCCTCAGCCACTTTGATTTTTGCTCTGTATTTTCCTTCTTCTTATATCCTCTTTTGGTCAAATTTTTCATATTGGCAGGTCGGAGGGGAGTGAGGAGAGAGAGGGCTCCCATCCTTGCTTTCCGTCAGTCGGATTCTTTGGCCTGACTTGTACCAGTAGTGATTGCAGATGAGGGCATTCGGGCTCTGACTACTTCACAGATTGCGTCTACGTCCGAGCCTAGTCATTTTGAGAGTGCTCCTTGGTCGGATACACCAGTTCCCACACTTTGTTCGGCAGACGAACCGTCTCAGGATGATGGATAAGAGGCCCCATCAAATAGGCGGAGAATAATGTCAGAGGGGGTGTCTTCAATTGGGACGCCTTCGAGGAGCGACCCCATGTTGGCGGTGCCTGAAACTAGCGGTGACTCTAGTTTCGGCATAGGGTCCGCATCTTCTTTGGGCGTGGAGGCGGTGCCTGTTTCGGGCGTAGAAGAGACTACCGTGGTAGGAAGGGAGAGTTTGGAGGCTGCTACGGTTGTTCCAAGAAGTCCATCATCATCTCAGCAGGTTTGTGCCTCCTCTTTAGCCAATGAGAGAGCGAACAGCGTGATTGTAGACGATTATTAATCTAATTTAGATATCGACCCCGAGGACATGAAGATTTTTTAGGAAGGGTTTAACTGGGTCGACATGAGAGCAAAAGGTCCTTCCCGTGTGCTCGAGATTCCATCGGATTACGATTTATTGGAGGATATGATGGACTTGGTGCCCTAGTTCGACCTTCTGTGTTCCGCTGCTGAGAGCAGGTCTCTTCGTGGGATCAACAATGTCAGCCTGTCACAAGGTGTAGCTGGGATGGCTTTGAGAGTAAGTTCTTTGTTGTTTACCTCATTTCACGCCTTCTTCCTTTGTTGGCCCTTTCTTTTCCCTCCTCTTTTTCCTTTTCAGACGTTTATCTTGGACCCCGGGAGTGCTCATCGAACGGAGACGCGGGCTGCTGTCTTTCAGAAAATGATTGTGAAATATCGTCGTTATCGCGACAAGTGCCACGAGATGCATGTGCTTCTCAGGGCGGGTGGTAGCCATCAATTTCTTAGGGATGAGTTGGAGCGGAAAGATGAGGACCTGATGCGGTCCATCGGCAAATGCAGCGAGCTTGAGGGGCTGCTTAGGGCCAAAGAAGAGCATCTTGAAGTGGGAAAGGGGGTTGCGGCTGAGTGTGTCGATCTCCAGGCAAAGGTGGTGGCCTTGCGGGCGGAGCTTGATCATAACGCCACTAGAGTCGCCGAACTGAGTGTAGAGTGGTCGGAGAAGGTGGTTGATTTGGATAATAAGGTGACTGAGTTGGAGAGGGCCGAGGGAGCCTGAGTGGCGGCTTTGGCGAAGGCAGCGGCACTGGAAGACACTATATGCGTTCTTAGGTCTAAGGGGGAGGCTGAGATGGAGATGGTTGCACTGGGGGAGGTGCGGCTCAAGGAACGAATCGGCATGCTCGAGCGAGATGTCTCGAACCTGGGTAACCAAGTTATGGTTCTCAAGGCTGAAAAGGCGCGATCGTTGGCTCAGGCTCCTCAAGTACCTGCCTCGGTTTCCGTCCTCCGCCATTTGTACGAGATGTGGGTCCATGCTGAGGCCCAGCGGGAAATATATAAGGGCTTGTTAGCGGTGAGAAGCATTCTTGAGGCTGTTTTTGAATATGCTCGTGTTAAAGCACGTGAGGCTCGTCTTGCCTGCGGCTATGACCCTGCGACACCGGAGGCCGGTGGGGATGCTGAGATCAAAGATGAGCTTACTTCTGATGATGACAATATTGGATAGGGATGGGAATATATCGGGTATAACCGATAGCCCGAACCAAAAAAGCTTATTGGGGTATCGATATCGGGTTATTGGGTTAACGGTTTGGTAACGGTTTTGTATTTTTTCACTATTGGGTAATCGGTTCGGGCCACGATTTTCCCAATTTCTTAATGGGTTAACCGATAACCCAATAAGATTTAGTAAAATTAGGATTTTACCCTTAAGTATATAAACATGTCTAGGGCTTCATTCTCTCTTTTTCTCCTAATTTTCCCAACCGCATTCAAGATTGAAGTTTTCAGTTCACTCTTTCGACTCTGATTCAATTCTTGAATAGCTCTTCTCCAAAATTCAAAGTACAACCACATTCTTAAAATCTAACCGTAAGTTTGTATTCCAAAATTAATTCTTTGTTAAGAACAAATTTCGTTCCTTTCTTTTGAATTTTACAGTAGAGTTCGAACAAAAATATAGGATTTTTATTATTTTCGATTCTTTATTTTGTTCTCATGTTTTAGTACTATGTTTATACTGGTTAAAGGTGAAATTGCTAATACTTTGTATTGTTATTAATGTATTTGGACATCTGCAGTTGAAGAATTAACACTATTTTAGTTGTGTTCGGACAACTGTTGAATTACTAGTACTCTTGTTGCTCTTGCTACTATTGGGTTCTGAAAAATGACATTGATCTCTTGATTATGGTTTGGCAGGAAACCAAAAAGTTATAATTTATGTTTCTGTTAACTAATATTTCCAGTGAATTAGAGATGGAATGCTTGTGGAATTGTAGTATCAATTTTTGAGATTGCACAGGTCATGAATTTGTCAAAATAAAACATGCTTTAAATATTAGTTGTGGCTAGAATAGAGAATTGGGTAGTATGGTATATGTGAATTCTCCTCTTTTTTGCTTAACTCGGTGAATTGTTTTATCTTTTTGCTTAACTCTAGATTAATTTATCTTATCGGGTAAATTGATAACCGATTAAATGATAACTCATAACTAATATCTTATCGATTTGGTTATTGGTTTATCATATTTGTAAACCGATAACCGATATGCTAAACTGATAATATTCATAACCGAACCGAACCGACAGATTTCCACCCCTAGTGCTGGAGGGGATGACGGTGGAGATGAAGCCGCTGGACCAAGTGGGGAGAAAGGTGATGGCGTGGATAGTGTTGAGTGAAGCCTTTGTAGTTTTTGTGTACTTAGCTTTTTCTGTTCATTTCTTCGTTGTTACTTGTTTTCTTTTTGGAGAGGTCTGCTTTTGGCCTTTTGTAAGAAGTTGTTGCATATGTACATTTTCTGAATAGAATAGTCGGTTTGTCTTTGGTTGTGTATCCCTGGCTTTTCTTTCTGAAAAGATCTTTGGATTTTCTCCTGATGAGTCCCTGACTTTTAGTTGAGAATTTGGGTGAGGTCGAGTTTCATACGCTAATTGGGCGAGGTCTACTTTTATCGTGTCAATTCGAACGAGGTCGAATTTTAACTTGTTAGTTCGTGCGATATCGAACTTCATCGCATTAATTCGAGCAAGGTCGAACTTTACTTTTTTAGTTCGAGCGAGATCGAACTTTACTTTGGCATTCGCCGGGGGCTGCATGGGTATGAATTTGAACAAGGTCGAATTATGACCCGTAATGAGTTCGAGCGAGGTCAAACTTTGACTCGTTAATTCGAACGAGGTAAAATTTTACTTTCGTTTGGCGATGTCCAGGGGCCGCATGGGTGTGAATTCAAACAAGGTCAAATTTTACTTCGTTAGTTCGAGCGAGATCGAACTTTACTTTGGCATTCGTCGGAGGACGCATGGGTGCGAATTCGAACGAGGTCGAATTGTGACCCGTAATGAGTTCGAGTGAGGTCAAACTGTGATCATTAATTCGAATGAGGTCGAATTTTACTTTCGCTTGGCGACAGCTGGGAGCCGCATGGATGTGAATTCGAACGAGGTTGAATGTGACCCATAATGAGTTCGAGTGAGGTCGAACATTGCCTTGATAATTCGAACGAGGTCAAATTTTACTTTCACTTGGCGATGGTCGGGGACCGCATGGGTGCAAATTCAAATGAGGTCGAATTTTGACCCGTAATGAGTTCGAGCGAGATCAAACGTATATTTTTTAATTTGAACGAGGTTTAATTTTACTTTCTCTTGGCGATGCCCGGGGGTAGCATGGGTGTGAATTCGAACGAGGTCGAATGTGACCCATAATGAGTTCAAGCGAGGTCGAACGTTGACTTGTTAATTCGAACGAGGTCCAATTTTACTTTCGCTTGGCAATGGCTGGGGCCGCATGGGTGTAAATTCAAATGAGGTTGAATTGTGACCCGTAATGAGTTCGAGCAAGGTCGAACGTATATTTGTTAATTTGAACGAGGTTGAATTTTACTTTTGCTTGGTGATGCCCGGGGTAGCATGGGTGTGAATTCGAACGAGGTTGAATGTGACCCATAATAAGTTTAAGCGAGGTCGAACGTTGACTTGTTAATTCGAACGAGTTCGAATTTTACTTTCACTTGGCGATGGCCGGGGCCGCATTGGTGTGAATTTGAACGAGGTTGAATTGTGACCCGTAATGAATTCGAGCGAGGTCGAACGTATATTTTCTGTGTTGGTGTGATATGCGAGTTCAGTGGAGTGGTGTAAGAATCTTGTAAGCTGTCTTGCTTTCATTGGCGAATATCACACGTTGTTTCATGGTTTATGTATAAATCGGGATGAGTCCCAGTCTATCTAGTCCCTTCATTGCTCGGCCTGAAGAGGAAGTTGACGGGACGGGCGATGAACTGATTACGTATTCATCGGGACACCCTAGGTCTTGATTAATTCAACGGGGTTCGTATGTGACTCATCGAATTTAGTTGGTTGAACCGGCGTAGCACCGCCTTGGCAAGCATATGGGCAAGCTTTTCGTACTTATGTTCCACATGTGTTGGAGAGATTTGTACGTTTTCTGGGCTGGCCGCCCAGTCCCAGACTACAGGGATTTTTCTTAATGATGTCATCTTGTTCTAAATTGTTTGCCCGTTATCTGCAGTATGATATGGTGTGGGGTGTTTTACCGATTTTCCATTTTTGAAGGGAGAAACTTAAAACTTGTATGTCGGCAGTCCCTTGTTCAGGTACTTGGGAGGACGCCCTTGTTCTCTATTTCGCTTTTTAAAAGACGAATAACAGGTTAGAAGCAAATGGAATCATTTGTTACCTCGATCGGCTGGTCTGATGAATGGGGGGAGGGGACTAGTCATGATATCTTCGTAGGTCTGCTCTCCGCTACCTGGGTATTGGAAATCCCTTCGACCGGGTTGGCTATGAGCTGATGGACGTGTCGTGGAACGGCTCGTCTGCCCTATACTCGAGTGTTGGCTCCAGATCTAACCTTAACCTCGCGCTTGGCCTCGCCGTTAGTCGAACTCTGGCACTTCATGGGCTGGCAGATTACCTCGCCTGTTAGGCTTTTCTTTCGAGTCCCAGTTAGAGCGAGGGCCTCGAGTGCACAAACATGACACAAACGTAAGTTATATCACAAACATACTGATAGGTTCCAACCCTACACCACTATAAAGTAGCGAGGAATGGTCAATGCAGTTTTACCCTATAAGGTCTGGATCGTTTTCTACAGGGAGTTAATTTGGTTTGGAGATGGATTTCTAACTAATCTAGTTATGTGTGTTGTTTCTAATTGCACTTCTAACCATGTTTGTGATTGTTTCTATTCTAATTTTTATACTAATGAATGCTAAAGAGTAATCTAAGTACAATATTTTTGTTAGAGTTTTTCAAGTGATAAAAGGCACTAGGAAGTGACTTCCGCCTAAGTGAGTGTTTAATGGGATCGAGAATCTAGGACAAGCTTTTTATGATTGGAGTCGTGATATAACCATCACACAATAATGCTCACTATATATCTCTCGGTAGTTTGAGTGACTTTGCCCAATTCTCAAGCCCAAATGGGCATTCATGCAACACAAGTGAAATCGGCTCAAGTCGGGTATTACTATCTCTAGGTTTAACCCTTTGATTGGGGCTATCAATATCTTGAATTTACCTCAATTTCTTGTTAGCCTACTTTTTCTAGACTTAGTCCATCTTTCTCAAGAAGATCCTAAGTCATAAAGGCACGAATCAGTGTTTGCAACCACCAGTTCTACAATTAAAGCATGAAATAAGCTAAATATCACTAACCCATAAACAATTAAGTCCTAATGGTAGAAATGAGGTCTAGCTACTCATGATAATGGTAGAAATAAAAGCTAAAGATGAAATATAAGCCATAATATTCAAATAGAAGATGAAAATCTAAATATTGAAGATAGATCTACTCTAAAATTACGCAAAAAGGTAAAGTTCATACGTTCACGTTCTCCCTCAAACAAAACTTGACCTAAAAATGTCACAAAAGGTCTATTTATACATAGTTGAAAATTTCGGACAAAAATGCCCCTGCGGAGAATTCGAGGACGCATAAAATTGACCGCGTCCGCGCTTGAGCTTTCGCGGTCGCGTAATAATGAGCGCGGTCCGCATTTCTTCAATACTGGGCTTGGATTGGGATAATTTTTACGGACCGCGTAATTTCACCCGTGTCCGCATTTGCTTCCATCGCAGCCGCATAATTTAGTCGCAGACCGCGTTCTTCTGTTAAGCATGACTTGCAGGGTCTCTTAACTTCAATCCTCGCTCTTAGCGGAATTGTGTCCGCGTAAGAGCAACTCCCGGCCGCGTAATTTGGACGCGTACCGTGTTATTTAGTTAAGCCTAATGTGCAAAGCCTCTGAATCTCGAACACCGCTCTCCATGTAAATCCCATCGCAGCCGCGCCAAAGATTTCGTGGCCGCACTTTTCCAACGCGGTCAGCGGTGATTTTTGTACTAAAAGCAGCTTCTCTGAACCTCAATTTTGCAGACCGCGTAATAGTATCCGCCTCAGTGGTAATACTTACGCGGCCGCGCTTTTCCATCGCGGTCAGTGATCCAGTTCCCAGCTTTGATTTATGCAAGTTTGTCTCCTTCATGAGTTCATTTTGGCTTCTTTGCCTCATTTTGACCAAACCTGTAAACAAGCATATTAAGTTAGTTTTCGGAAATACCTTTTCGCATTTTTGACCCAAAACCTAAGCAAAAGAGAGAAAATAATAGGCTAAAATCCCTAGTTATCACATACAAGTGGGGTTAGTTTACCATTTCTAAGAATTACACAACATGCGTAATTTACGAGAAGGAATACAATGTGCGTAAGGTATAAATCTCTAGATTTTATATTATGGCACGGTGTGACTTTCGTATGTAAATCAATCGTAGCCCTGATCTCATGCGAGGACGTGACCTTGTTCGGTCTAGTTTCAAGGGCTTGCATGTAAGTTTCTCAAATCTGTGTGCGAAGTGATAGGGTGAAACTACCATAAACTGGTAATAGAGCTAACGCCGAATTTAGATCTAAAGGAAACTAATACTTTGGCTAGAGAATTCCCCACACACGATACCAAATTGTTTGACCAAAAAGTTATCAAGTCTTTTTGCTAGACTAAATAAAATGATGAGAAAAAGGATAAATTCTAGACAAAGATAATTAACTATAGATCAAAAAATGACAAGCAAAAAAAGCTAGATAAGGTTAAACTCGAGAATCAATTAAGACCTCAATAGAGACCTAAAATATGCGATGAGGTAACACTCTTGACAGCAACAACAACTACCCAGTGTATTCTCACCATGTGGGGTCTGGGGAGGGTAGGATGTACGCAGCCTTACCCCTACCCTGGAAGGGTAGAGAGACTGTTTCCGATTGACCCTCGACTAAAGAATGTGAAGGGATCCCTGATAGAAAGTGATAGCAAGACAAATCGTTAGAAAACTAAATCGGAGATAACAACAAAGAATATGAAAGGAGTACTGATAGCAAGTTATAGCCAGATAGTCTATTCAGGCCAACAAATCTGAGGCAGCACACGAGAAAATGGCGAAGTACTGCTAGCAAACTACAGAATTACCGAAGGTAAGTAATAACAGAACAAGACACGCGGCTATAGAAAACTAAGGAAAAGAGGGAACCATACTAGCACTAATACTATCAAACTAGGGAAGACAAAGGGAAACGCACGACTACCTACTAACCTTACACCCTAATCTTACACCTCCACACCCTTCTATCTAAGGTCATGTCCACGGTCAGCTCAAGTTGTGTCATGTCCCGCCTGATCACTTCACCCAAGACTTCTTAGGTCTACCTCTACCGCTCCTCTCACCTCCCAAGGCCAGTCTCTCACATCTCCTGACTGGGGCATATATGCTTCTCCTCTTAATATGCCCAAACCATCTCAACCTTGCCTCACATATCTTAACCTCCACAGGGGCCACTCCCACCTTGTCTCGAATAATTTCATTCCTAATTTTATCCAATCTAGTATGCCCACACATCCATCTCAACATCCTCATTTCCGCTACTTTCATATGCTGGACATGTGACTTCTTGACTGGCCAATACTATTCCTCATACAACATAGTCGGTCTGACCACTACCTTATAGAACTTACCCTTAGGTTTCAATGACACATTCTTATCACACAAGACACCGAAAGCGAGCCTCCACTTCATCCATCCTGCTCCAATACGGTGAGTAACATCCTCATCTATCTCCCCATTCTTCTGAATTATCGATCCCAAATATTTGAAACTCTCTCTCTTGGGAATAACTTGCGTATCGAGTCTCACATCCCCGTCCACCTCCTGGGTAACACCACTGAACTTGCACTCCAAATATTTTGTCTTGGTCATGCTCAACATGAAACCCTTAGACTCTAGGGTATATCTCCACATCTCCAGCCTCTCGTTAACTCCACCTCGCGTCTCATCAACCAGTACTATGTCATTCGCAAATAACAAGCACCAAGGCACCTCCCCTTGAATGTGACGCATCAAAGAATCCATCGCCAGGGAAAACAAAAACGGGCTAAGTGTTGATCCCTGATGCAACCCCATCTCAACCGAAAAGTAGTCAGAGTCTCCTCCTGCCTCACCCGTGTCTTAGCCCCATCATACATGTCCTGAATCACTCTAATATATGCTACAAGCACACCTACAGCCTCCAAGCATCTCCATAGGACCTCTCTCAGTACTTTGTCATTGGTTTTCTCCAGGTCAATGAACACCATATGTAAATCCTTCTTCACCGCCCTATACCGCTCCACCAATATCCTCACAATGTGAATGGCCTCAGTAGTCGACCGTCCTGGCATGAAACCAAACTGGTTCTCATAAATGGATGCACACCTCCTCAATCTCCCTTCAATTACCCTCTCCCACACTCTTGACAGCATTACTTCATAATATAAAGTAAAGGAGGAAGAAAAGGTTCACCAAACGTGGCCACGAGACATGTCTTCATTTGTTCAATAATGATGATTACAAGAAAAATAGCAAGGTTCTACGCCCTCTTTTCTTTACAAGGCATACTTTCAAGTCCCTCTCTATTGTAAGTGAAGAAGTGTGTGATATTGGAGCAGCCCCCCTCTATTCATTCTCTCACCTAGTATTTATACAAGGTATTCTCTTTTGACCGTACTTTAGATTAACCCTCTGAAATGTCGTAACGTCTACTTCGTCGTGCAGGCCTTCTGAGTGTACGACCTCGGTCGTGGCCGAGGAGCTCGTCGCTATAGTGCCTCATAGATACAACTTCGGCTTACTCGACCCTCTGTCGTTCCTATTTATGTGGATTCCTTTTTTATCAGATTTCGACTCATACACTCATGTCACTTCCATCATCTCATTACGATAAATATATCTCAGTCGTGGCATAGAACATGAAAACTCATAATAAGAAAAGGCCAACTGACAATACTAAAATGAATAGGTCTTTTTACTTTTAGCACGCGCCAGAAATTATTTAAATTCGATAACCGAGAAAGTGTATAAAATTTGTATAATTTTTGTATATAATATACAAAATCTATATCTACACAAAAAATATTTTTTTTTTACTATTATTTTAAGAGCGACTGTACAGTATCAGTTTTGCAAATAAATAATAGCAATAGTAGTTCAGCGATAGACTGCCATAGCAATTGAAGTGTATTTAGGCGTAGCTCTATTACAGATAATATCATGCCATAACCCCCTCAAAACGCTTGTAATTACAAACTGCTTTGGAGTCTTAATCCCATTTGCTATATGGAGCATCTGTTTTATGTTTCATTTGTATGTGAGGATTATATGATTTAACATTGCCTCACAATCAAACTAGCCATTGATTAGTCTGTTTTTCTGCACAAAAAACAATAGTTTCTTTACTCCCTCCGGCTCACTTTAATTGATTTTTTTGGGTGTTGCTAGTACATATATTAAAGAACTCATTTTTCAGCATTAATTAAGTAATAAAATTAATCATATTAACCTTAATTTGTTCATTGAAAATATAATTAAAAAAAAAAAGTTAACTCCTTGATATTTGAAATAATCAAATATAGCGGAAAAAATAAGAAAAAAATATATCAATTAAAGCGGAACGGAAGGAGAATAACAATTGAGGAATTTTCATATTAATTAGGATGACCATCCAAGTAATGAACTCTAAACTACCCATGACTGCAGACTATTCCTCCATTGCAAACTTGGAAAGAAAAACAAAAAGTAATGCAGCTAAAACTCATACATATTTGTAAAACTAAAACCCATAACTTGTAAACCATGGCTGATTAGATTAAAGAAACAGTAACTCAACACCTTGAGGAACGTGACCCTGGAGTTGCTTCTGGACCATCTCTCGGTTACATTCTTCCCAACAATTATCCTCTTCCTTAGGAAGATCGACCCATTGTTCATCTCCAGCGTATATGCTTGTTGAATTACTGATAATTAATCGCTCCAATCCCTTTGCAATACTCAGTATTAACAACTGAAACTCAATTTCATACCAATTACCAACACATCCATGCATCTCTAACGCCTTCAGTTCATTGTGATGGACACCATCCACTTTCCGGATCTCTTTTTGATTCTCATTGAATTTGCCAAAAGTTAACTGCATGCAACAAAAATCAATAACTTGACGTAAAATTAGAATAACTAATACAGAGATTGAAGGCACATCCACGTTCTTGTTTTTAGAATGACATGACATTAACTGGAATCGTCGATCACTGCCCCCAGACACTTTACTACAACTTGCAATCTTTACATGATATAAGGTGAATAGCCAAAAAGAAATTCCATGCCTAGGACCAACAGAAACTTTTTTTAAAGAAAAACTATGGCGGTGTCCAGCCAACTTGCACAAACCTCAACTATTCCACTAAATACCTACTATCCTAGGACCAACAGCAACTTAATTGGAGTTGAATTAGGAATGGTGCTTATCTTCTGAAACATTAAAAACAGGACAGAATATATATGTTGGTATATATGTAACAGTTCCAGAATACGTCTCTCTCTTTATCATTACAAATAGATCTTATTGATTCAGAAGGGTAGCCCGGTGAACTAAGGTCCCGCTATGCGCGGGGTCCGAGGAAGGGCCGGACCACAAGGGTCTATCGTACGCAGCCTTACCCTGCATTTCTGCAAGAGGCTGTTTCTACGGCTCAAACCCATGACCTCCTGGTCACATGGCAGCAACTTTACCAGTTACGCCAAGGCTCCCCTTCTTGTTAGGATGACTATTGATTCAGAATTGAGAAAGTTTCACACGATCGAAAGGATGACTTACAGTTAGGAGTAGCTTCTGAAGAAGGGGTGAGGTCTTGAAGAAAGATAAAAGCCATAACAGATCAAAATCATCATCCGAGCAGCTCACAAACAAATCCAGCTGCTTAAGACTTGTGAAACAATTATTATTTCCTGGCATCTTTTGTATCTGAAGTTGAACAAGAATATATATAATAAGGGACAAAACTTTCACGCCTAGTTAAAAAAGGCCAAGGAATATGAGAGTTAATGAGTTACCTGGTAAAGGTCCATTTGTAGACTCATGTGTAGACGTAAGATTTCAAGGTTAACAAGTCCAGAAAGACAGGCAAGTGGAAAAGATCTCCCAAGGTCCATTAAAAAGATTTCTTTTAGCTGAGGAGCATAAAGATGTGCAATATTTGTTGTTAAATCAAAGTTGTGAGATTCATGGAAGAAATTCTAATAGCTGCCTCGCCAAAACAATGAAGAACCTTGCGATGCATTATTCAAAGCATAAGGTTGAGGTTACCTTACACCAAATTAAGGACAACCTTTCAAGTAGCAAACAACTTCCGAGACAAAGCTATCACCCAAAATCACATGTTTCAGTATAAGAGTTGTCAAGTTTCTGAAGCCCTTAAAGTCGCCTGGAGCCCTGATAACGCATTCTTCTAAATGTAAATGGCTCAACACAACTGATGAAGATATACTATTTTCCGACAAGAACCGATATGGAAAATAGTACCGACTAAGCTCTAAAACACTGAAGTTTGTCAGGAAATGCTGCTCGTGATATAGCAAGAGTTCAAGTTTGGTCAACCCAGATGCAACTGCAACTTTCAACCATCCATTTATGTGAAATGTGTATCTACTATCTATGAAGAAACTCACTGTCAAGGAACTTATGATTCTTTCTTGCATTTGTTGCATCAATTCATCTACGTACCCGCCTAACAAATTCACACCTTTCCTTCTCGAAATCCTCAAAATTAGAAAGAGTGAACCTCTTCTGTTTTTTACCATCACCCAAGATACTAGCACAATCAAATACTAGGTGGGGACTAAGCATACGACTCGCTAGTTCACTGTTGTCTTCCCTTTTAGGCTGCAAAATTCGAGAAAATGCATAAACATGGACCATTAAGTTGTTGGACTTGCTCTTTTGGTCTTGTTAATTTAAGAGTGTCTTAATTTAAGCAGTATCTGGTTTAATTTTATGCACGAACAACAGTCAACTCAAGTGGTTCTGGAAAATTTCTCCATATTTCCGTCTCCCCCCAACCCCCAAGCCCAAACACAACTTTTCCCGCTACCTTAAAAGATCTTTTCAGATTATTAAAAGAAAATCGTATACTCATTAATTAGGTCATTCTAATATCTTTTAAATTTAATGATAGGCGTAATGGCTTCCTAGCCACTTAAACTTGTAGGGTTTTCAAAAGCCGATACATTAACTTGTATTTTTTCCATTTGAACATTTCAACTTGATACAATGGATACTAATAAACATATTTGACTGTTGACTATGCCTATGTGAAAGCGACACAGCTAACATGGCTAAATCGTGTGCAAACACACGCTGTAAGGCGCGTGAAAAGTATTGTTTTTATTAAAAAAATATGAGAACCAAAAAAAATATAAATGAGACAGGAAAAAAGAAAAGAAAAAAGAGACTTTTCCCATTCCCTTTCCCTTTCCCCTCCCTCCCACCTTTCTCGTCTTCCCTGCCAAACTCCCACATCCCCTTCCCCCCTCCAAAATACTTGTCATCTCAATGTTGGAAAAATATTGGTTATGGAGATTAAGAATTAGCTTGAGGCGTGTCAATACATTGTCCTTAAGGATATTTCGCTCACACGGTAATAAATAAAAAATTAGGCATATCCCTCAGGATTCAACAAGTTCTTCCAGTTATTAAACTGGGAACAGAACTAGCAGCAAACTCAAAAAAGACACCCAGCATATAGGAGAAAAAGATAATTCAGAAAGTTGTATTAGAAAGTGTGTCTTTAGCTCTCCAAAGACCATGTTTATATAGGTGTTGCTCAAACGGCTAGTTAACGGCTAAATAACGTCTAGTTTGACTCTATTAAATGTAAATAATTTACTAAATAATAAGTAAATAGAAATATAATATTTCATAGAAGAAAAAATTTTCCAAATAAAAATATTGGACATTACTTTTTGAGATATCAATAATTTTTCAACAATCCCCCACATATCTCAAAAGAGATATAAAAAATAAATAGTAAACAAAGAAAGAAAGAGAGTATAATGTAACTGATGCGAGGCTAGAATTCATGGTTTAACATGTTATATGCCCTACATTATATGTGCGTTAATGATAAAAATACACTTTTTATGTGCATAATAGAGTCTATTTCATGTGTAGGTGAACTGGAGATGAAACCGAGCTAAATGGATGCAAATACATCGAAAATACGCTAAGGAGGCTAGAAGGAGTGCATCTGGCGTTAGCCAGGCGTTAGGGTCCAAAAGCCAGCCCTAGCCTGGCATTAGCCAGGCGTTAGGGTGCAAACGCCAGCCCTAGCCTGGCATTAGCCAGGCGTTAGGGTGCAAACGCCAGCCCTAGCTTGGCGTTATCCAGGCGTTAGCCTCATAACGCCAGGCCCCTGTTTCGGTCAATTCCGAGTTTTGACAAGTTTAAGTGTTTCCCGGTTGGAATAGAAGTCTCCTACACGTTTAGGGTTTTTCCTAAACATATAAATAGACTTCTAAAACACAACTTAACGAGGACTGGAAGGCAGACGAAGGATTTGAGGAGAGAAAACCATTGAAGTGCCCAAACATTGATTTCTACATCTTGTATTCATTACTTTATATTTCAATTATGCAATTTATTTTAGTTTTGATTCTTATAAACATGAGTAGCTAAATTCTTTAGTCTAGGGTTTTGGTAGAACCCGTTGGGGATGAATTTATTGTGATATTAATATATTTTGATTGATTATTCTCTATTTGTTCAACTACGCTCTTGTTGTAGTTAATTGAATGGCCATCAATTAGATGTTCCTATTTATTATGTATCTACGTGAGAGAGTACATATTTAGGTAGTTATTTGAATAACATCACTCCCGGAGTATAGATGAAAGTCATAACCGAGGATTTAGAGGTTGGATTAGAGATAACGATACCTCGGGTGCAATCTAAAGTGAACTGTAATGCAATCTAGCTAGCGTAACTTGAGAGAGTGCGTCTAGTAAATTATCATAATTACTTGAGAGAGATTTATG